>JACEIK010005003.1:66225-85445 GCA_018107945.1 Datura stramonium
GACAAATTAAAAAAGTACAAAGAAGAAGGTGAAAAGATAATAAGCAATTACAAAAAAGAATTATTAAAGAATTTAAAAAGATGAAGATTTGAAACGTAAAACTTACTTATAATTTCTTATTTAAAAAATCTCCAACTATGACAATTGATATATTGCTCAATTAAAAAATAGTTAAAAAAAAAGATGAAATATAATTGAATTAATTCGAATTCTTATTGGTAAAAATTCATAAAGAAAAATTAGTCATTTCTTATTTTTTCTGCTATCCAATCACTCATTTTCTTTAACATGAATATAACACATTAAGATTTTGAATTGAAGATAAATTTCAAACTCACATGTGTGATAATAATTTTCTCATGCGCTCACATTTAATATATTACAAAATCACTTGAATAGCATTAACTTTATACTTTTCAAAAGTTACTGTTACACTTTAAAAATACATGCATTATCTTAAACTATTAAATAAAGGATAAATCAAAGGTTGCTAATGTTTGAGTTGTTTCAAGAAGGCAAAGAGACTACTTTCATTCTACAATTAAGAAAAATGGGGGGGGGGGGAGTGATAACGCTCAAACTCACACTCCTGATAAAGTATGAAGCGGACGTTGTCAATAAAGAACCCAACATTGAACCCACAGGGAATATGGTAAGAATTAAACTAATCCAGGTATTTAAGCATTTAGATCTGTTATCTCCAAAAAAGGGGTTTATTGAAAACAGTTATACAACAAGATTGAAAATTGGTTGTTGTTTATAGAGATTAGCAATTAACTAGGGTAAGTGTTCTCCATGAGTTCATAACTAGTTCGGGTTTACACTCGTGATCTACCCCAATGCTTACTTTTAGACTGATAACTAGGGTTCATACAAATGACTGGTTCATCCCTATTGGATAACTATACTCAATTACCGGGTTAGGTCTCATGAGTAATATCAATTCAACAGTTATCAATTTGTTCCAAATTAACTATCCTGCGACCGCAACTCAAGTTATACAATGACCCATAAAAATCAAGGCTTTATTTAATTCTCTTTTCCTAATCTCTACTTCTCTAGGTTCAAGCAAGTAAAGAATTCGAGCAAGTCTTACCGTTGCGCTCCGTTAAGAAACATTAAAGATGAAGAAAATACAATCCAAGTGTTTAGCATTTGTTTCGAATCACTTTGTGTAACACTTGTTCGTTAATCCACCATGGTTCCCACAATCCTAGTTGTGGAGGTTTTAGCCTTTCATGATTGTAAGATTATTATAGCATTCATAGACAAGCACATAATTGAATACTTACAATGATGATTGAAAGAAAACTTGCTTTGAATATTGTAAGAATTGATGTTGAACAAAGAAGAAATTCAAGAAAGAAATCTCCAAGACTTGAATTTAAATTCACAACACTTTGTCCCTAATTACGTCTAATTACTTCTCTGCACTTCTCTTCACTTCTCTCTACTGAAAATAACCTAAAATATTTATACAAATAATTGGAACCTTCTCCTAAGTAAACAGAAAAACTATCAAAATTTATCGCCGCCTTCACCTACAACCCGTAAGAACATTGTACGAGTCGTACCTTGACTCTACGTTGGTTGGCTTCTGCTGAATCTGGATAAGTGTTGAGATATGATACGACTTGTACCAAGTACCTACAAGACGTACAAACTTCCCGTGGCTTGATCTTGCAATAACTAGCATCTTCTGTTTACTTCCATGGATGGCATGGTATGATTCGTACCTTCATTCCATGATCCGTGATTCCTTCTTGTACATTAAGTTCTGCCAGTCATCCATTCTTCTAGTCTTTTCCACGGCTCCTTGGTACGGGTCTTAGGTAGGTTTTACGACTCATAAGTGCCACCCGTACCAGGATACATGGCCTATGCAATTTCTTCTGGAACTTTTCATGACTGCTATTGTACGACTCGTACCAAGATAGTAAGGCTCGTACCAGGATGGTACGACTCGTACCATGAGCTGTAGCTTGACTTTACTTCACAGTTAGCTCCTGGACCTTTCCACGATTCTCCGTACGGCTCGTACTGAGCCACTTTTTTGTATTTTTCTCCATTTTTTCACAATCCAACTCCAACATCTATTTTCCCTGAAAATAAAGTAAAAGCACCTCATATTCGTATAAACATAGCTAAGTCCATGCTATTTTTCCAGTTTTATGCGTCGAAAGTGCTGTAAACTCACTTAAGACTTTTGCATGTCCTCATTCAAAGAAAACAAAAACTAAAAGCGACGCTTAACTAGATAGTAAACCTAGAATACCTACAACCAACACAACAAAATTTGCACTATGAACCATAATCAGCTTTTGACCCTTTTCCTGTTCAAACTAAGCCAGTTATGCACACATGTAACAACAATCAATGACATACATGGATCAAGATATGGCATCCAACTATCAAGAGAAAATTTAGCTATCACCAATGTTATTCACACAGATAATTGATAAAATGTAACACAAATCAGGTACCCTCATAGCAAAAGAAGTCCCCAACACTCACAAATATATAATATAATGAACTTGGGACTAAACTAATGGGACTCTCACTCTCCCAAAGAATTATCAAATACCGCACATCAGATACCATAGGCTTGCCCTTAATTTCTCTACTTCAACTCTTCAAAAAGATAACCTAGGATCACTATAGGACTTCATTCGGCTTGTAATGTAGACTTCGAGTTGGGTATGATAAATATGAGATTTTAGTGACTAAACCCTCCTTGGCACTGCATACTTGTGGCTCCACTTTACACTTTTCATCCTATTTTCCACTTTTTCAGCTACCCACAATCTATGCACTCTTATTATAGCCATCCTCAACTTAGGAATTTTTTCTGGATTGAGGTTCACAAAGTCCAAGGAGGGACCACAGCCAAAAAAGGTTCATTGTAAAAAATGGGTAAGGTTGAAGGTTAATCAAAGAAAAATGGTTAATTTAAGGCTCCAAATCGGGATTAAGGGATTCATCTTTATTTTGTAGGGTAATATAGGATAAAGTGACTAATCAATCAATAAAAGCCTATGATAATCTTCTAACCAACTATCCTAAATCCTATGCAAAGACCAACCGGGCAAGTTCTAGATCCTAAATGCAGTATTTATCTAGGTATACAACCTCATTCGCTCATGATACCCGTTTGCATTGAATCTACCTATCCAGTTCATGCACGACTAACTACAACTACTCATGCTCATAATTTAAATGCCATATAAAGATCACAAAAGTCATGCAATTCTAATTAAGCTACATCGCTAACATAATTTTTTTTTCAACAGGGTCAATTTTTGTTAAAAACTTCAAACTAGTCCATTTATTGGCTGCAAAGTAATATTAAGCTACTTCTAATTAAACAAAAATAACCTAAACATGTCGATTCCTACTAGATAACATGCCCGAGGGGAAAGAAACACGACAAGAAAAATACTTAGACGAATAAAAAATCTCAAAAATACAAGTACACCCCCTTTTGAAAAACATGATTCATCCCCAAAGCATAAACTATATAAGAAAAAGGGAAAGGTACATACCTGTGGTGCACTAAGCGCTCCTGTCATCCTGCGAAGGTGGTACTTCCGCTGCAACCATGGTACTAGTGGTGGCCAGCGCGCTCAATTGTACATCAATTGGGGGATTGGTTACCCCCGCATAATGCTCGATCGCTTTCACGACCTCAGGATCAACTCTGGTTAAATGTGGCTCCCTCGAAGGATCCTCGCCACCCACTATTACTCTCTGGGCATTAGTGGAGCTCCCTGCTCCTCTGGATCGCTCTTGCAACTCTGGCATGTGTGGTTTGTGAGCTTGCAGGCTCTCTACTCTCGCTTGCTTTCTTTCTTTCTTCTCTTTTTCTTCTTCTTCCTTGAGGGTTCATTTTCATCTTCCTCAAAGACCCTCTTCTTACCTTTTCCTCCAGTTGTATCCAACAGGACCCAGTATGCCTCTAAGTCTATCTCCTCATCAAGCTCAGCATCCAAGTTCAGAAGAGTGGGAGCTCCTATGATCACCAACTGTTTAGACGATAACTCGGTCACTTGGCTCCGAAGAAACCCCAACTCCTCTCAGAGACTACTAGTGTCCAACTACTCCTCCAAGCGCTCATTGAACTGGTATTCAAATCCGTCTATCCTCCCATGCAACCCTCTCATAGCTTCCCCAATCTCTGCATTTACCCAGGGCTTGAAGTTCTCCATAATGATTGTATTTTCCTTTCAGCCACTGTCAGCCTCTTTGCTAACTTCTGGAGGAAGTTGTGAGGGACCAGAACATATCCAGTTGGTGTCTAGCTCGGGAGACCCATCGAAGGTGAAACAAGAGTGCTGGGAGCTACCTCTAAATGACCGACCTCTATAGCCGATGTCTCGTCTTGCTCTAATACGGTTGGGACATTAACCTGCTTGCCCGCAGCTGCTCGTGGTACCGGGATTGTGGTTGGAAGTCTAGTCCGTCTCACCGGGTTTATTTCATCCCAGATCATCCCTATATCTATCATCCTCTGGCCTCCAATATCAATATCAACATCTTTCAACAATGGGACACCAGTTTCTCTGCAAAACTGGCAGATAAGGCTAGGAAATGACATGGTGGTTCTCAACCCAAGAGCATGATCCCGGATCTCGTTGGCTATCATCCTCGGTATATTAATCTCATACTGGGACTGATACATGCTACCAAGGCTGCCCTATGCGCACTTAGTGTATTGTCATTCGCAATCGGCATCAATCTATGGCGGACTAGTATCCAGCAGGCCTACTCTATAAAGTTCAGTGAAGATTTGGTGACCTGGTTTCCACCAACCAACCACTCAACTTCCTCCTTGTCCTCTGCTATGACTCCGACTAACCACTTGAGCTGGCTTTGTCTCTCTTCAACACCCAAATACTTTATCCATTTCATGGCATCTATCCGGTGATTGAACTCTGTTGTGGACGATGGAGCAATGAATTGCGACCCATAGAGAATTCGGGCAATAGTTTGCTCAAAAATCTTTACTTCTTGCCCTAGGACCAACACTTTGTCAAGTTTGGGCTGCTCTTTCAGTTTCTTTCCTGACCGTGCATTCTGCTCCAATGTAGCATAATAATTTGCATAGAACTCTCTAACTATCTCTGGACTGTATCGGTCAGGGTCCTAGCCATCCACTCGAATTCGTAGAAGCTGAATATCTGCTTCATCTCCTCAACCCCAATTAAGGAACTGGTAAGGATCCACGGTTCTTCTTGGATACTGTGCCTGGGGTGTTGTTTGGATGTGAGTGCCAAGCCCTGCTCATAAATTTCTTGTGCCTCGGGCACCTGCCACATCATAGTACGCCTACCTAAAGGTGGGGTCTGCTCAATATCCTCAGCATCATCTCCTTATTCAGACCCTGCCTTATTGTTGCCATCTCTGAATTGGGCCTCCTCGGACCCCTTATCATTATTGGAGTCACTCCT
The DNA here is from genome assembly GCA_018107945.1 of Datura stramonium. NCBI lineage: Eukaryota > Viridiplantae > Streptophyta > Magnoliopsida > Solanales > Solanaceae > Datura > Datura stramonium. The sequence goes on from JACEIK010005003.1 coordinate 71,673, forward strand.
GAACTCTTGAACCTGTTCCTCTACTCCCTCATCAGACTGGGGNGTTAATAGGATCCTGAGGAAAAGGATTTTGTTTCCACCGAGCTAAAACCTTGAACCTGTTCCTCTACTCCCTCATCAGACTGGGGAGCAGTGACTGGAGCGGCAAAAGTGTCTTCGGTCTGTGCTTTTGCTTGAGCCCTAGTGGTCCGTGGCTCATCGGTGTCTGATATCTCAACTTTGTACTCCTCCACTAAACCACTAGGGGAGCTGCTTGCTTGATCAGAGTCGGCGGACTCACCTCTCAATGCCCTCCGAGCAACTATCTCCGCTTTAGCATTCTTGTCTTAGGTAGATTTGGATGCTCTTTTCTTCATCGTTATTGTACCTGTGGAGAAACGTGGTTAGTATGTATGATATGAGAAAAAAAAGCAAGAAAATACCCTCTGAAGTTTTCCACGATTCTACAGTATAGATCATACAATGGTGGTACGACTCGTACTAAGACTCGTGGTTTATAACAGTCCTATCACGACTCCTAGGTATGACTCATACCATTATGGTATGATTCGTACTAAGAGTCGTACTGAGGGATTCATTGTATTGTATTGTTCTGTATTTTTCTACGACTCGTGTTACGGATCGTACTTTATTTTCATGAGTCGTTGGTAGGGTTGTACAATCTCTTTTGGATTTTTACCCTTACTACCTCATGGCACGAACACCAGGTACGAATTGTAGTGGGATCCTATGATTCGTACTAGGCTTTGTACCAATTCTTTACATTTTTATTCACCTGGGACAGTTCCAACGAGTCATCCTACGAGTCGTGGTATAAAACCACGAGTCATAGAAAGACTTATGAAGCCTTCCCTCATCTTTATTTTGTTCAAGTGTCTAGGAAAACATTTAGTTCATTTTTTGGTACTCAGACTTCCCCATTTTATGCAATCAATGACCATTTTAGGTTTAGCCAGTTCATTCCCGACATTCATCACATCCCATAACTCATTAGATAACAATTTTTTCTTAGTTGTTCAAGCATGCGAATTCTTGCCCATTCAATCAAAATAACCCTAGCTACTGATCATCTTCCTCTGCCCATTGACAGCGAGTTCAAGGAATCACAATGCTCAAATGGAAGTTTATACAAGTCAAGACTTTTTTCAATATATAACAGTGTTACTTACTTGATTTTCAAGTGTAATCTTGTCTTTCTTTCTTGATTCCGTGATTAAGGTAGGGTTTTTGAGTGTGCAGCTGCTATTTAGCACAACTTCAAACTCGAATCGATTGCAATTGTATGTTACGGGTGTGTGGATGTTGGGTGGGAGTTGTGGGTTCTCTTTTTATGTTTGCATGGGAGTAGAAGAGTAACAAATTTGATTTAAATACATTAAGGGTGGAATTTTTGGATATCCAGGTCGAGTCAGGTCAAAATGAATTATTTATCCCTTCACGACTCGTACCATGAGTCATAGGTTGGACCAACGGCTCGTCCCTTAGACTCGTAGCATAAGACCGAGAGAACTTACCTGGGGACCTACAAGTACAAGGTATGACCCAAACCATGATGGTACGTTCATACAATGACTCGTAAGTCACTTTCTCTAAAATTCCACTCTTAGCACAATTCATGGTTAAAGTGGGTACTACGACCCATACAAACTTGGTACGAGTCATAGTGACCAGCTGTAGCATGAATTTTTGCCTCTGCTTTTTACCAAGACCGGTACTACAACCAGTACAATCCTCTTATGAGTCGTACTAAGGCTCATAGTACTGTTCTGGTCTGAAATTTCTTCCACCTGTTTTTGTTTTACCTGCACACTGAACACATAAAAGTTAAGTTACTTGGGATGCCTTCCAAGAAGCGCTTTATTTAATATCGCAGCAAAACGCAGGTGGTCTGGTTACTCAGACTTCACCAAACCACCACACTGGTTGCCTCCCAAGAAGCGCCTGATTTAACATCGTGGTACGACGCAATTCTCTTGACTACTCAAAATTCATCATCAATTGCTGATAAAACCCTAAACTCATTGGGCTGCTTCATTGACCGGCAGACATTGAAAGTGACCTCCTCTTTGTTCAGCCTAAACTTTAATTGGCCAGCTTCCACATCTACCAAGGCTCTCTCAGTGGCTAGGAATGGTCATCCCAAGATAATGGGGACCTTTAAATCAACCTCACAATCAAGAATAATGAATTATGCTAGGAAGATAAAGCAATCCACCTTGACAAGTACATAAACTAGAATCCCCACTAGCTTTTTAATTGTATGGTCTGCCATCAATAGCCGCATCGAGGTCGGTGTGGGGTCTCCCTAGCCTAGTTGTTTAAACACAACAAATGGAATCAAGTTGATGCTTACTCCCAAGTTACAGAGTGCCTCCGGAAACTCAAAATCACCAATTGTACATGGGATGGTGAAGACACCTGGATCCTCCTTCTTTTGAGCAAGGACCCACGAAGTTATGGAACTACAATGATGCAAGTTACTCATCGGCTCATAGCTCATGGACCTTTTCTTGGTAACAAGGTCCTTCATAAATTTTGCATATCCAGACATCTGCTCCAATTCCTCTACCAATGGTATGTTCACAGAAAGTTGTTTAAGCATAGAGAGGAATTTTTGAAACTTACTATCTTCCGCCTTTTTCTTCATCCTTTGAGGGAAAAGTGGCGGTGGTCGTGGAATAGCCTTATAGATTTGTGTGGTCCCTTGTTTCTTACCCTTTTCAACTTTAGATTCCTTTTCACCAACTAGAGCCTCAGTCAATTCAACCTCTTCCTTAAGCTCTTGCTCAGCAACCTCATCATCCTCATCAATCATGATCTCTTTCTTCCTCTGCATTTCAACAACAACAGGTAGAGGGGGATCAACTGTGGTCTTTCCACTCTATCATAGCCATACAGTGACTATCATTCTTTGGATTTTGCACTGTATTGCTAGGAAGTTTTCCCTTTTTTCTAGGGTTTAGGGATGCTGCCAATTGACCCAGCTACTGCTCAATTTTCTTGATAGCCGTGGCATGCGACTCAACTTTCTGGTCTATGCTAGATATATCTCCATGAATGTCTTTCAGCTGCTCCTCAGTGGATCTCACCTTCTTGAGCATCTCATCCATCATGCTATCCAATTTTGACGGTCCAGCCTCGCCCTTTTGTGCATTAGGAGGCACATACAATTCTTTTCGTTCATTGCGGTAACCATCATTCCTTCTCCATCCTCCATCTCGCTCACGACCTCTGCTCATATCCCTGTACCCATTACAGTTGTAGTTGTCTTGGTATTGGTTCTGACCTTGATATTCGAAACCTTGGCACCAAGTGTCCTGTCTAGACCCTTGGCATTGTCCCGAAAATGCGCCACCGGGTTGGCCAAGAAGTTAGACTCCTCTTTGGAATCTGAATGCTCTTTCCCCGGTTCCTGTCCCTGAGCTCCCACTGCATTAACCTTTTTGGCCCCATCACCCATGATATGCTTCGTGTGTAGGCTAATGATGTACGCATATGGGCCAATTCCTAATCATGCTCCTCCTCCTTCTTTCGTTGGTCTGCAGTTATACCAACAACATATGTACCTGCAGCTGCTTCCACTTCCTTGGTGTGCCAGGCCCTGTTGTCTTAGTCACTTTGTCAAGGATAGTGGAAGCTTGTTCCCATGTGTGACTCACTGGTGCTCCTCCCACCATAGTATTCGCTACAACTTTTGTGCTATTATTCAATGGCCTGTGAAAAATCTCCAACAATTGTGATATAAAATTTTATGGTTTGGGCACTTGGTCAACTTCTTTTTAAATCTCAACCAAGTTTCATGAAGTGCCTCCGTTTTCAGTTGTCAGATGTTATAGATCTCATCCTTAAGTTGTAGCATCCTGGAGGGTGGGAAGAACCTCTCTAAAAAAGCCTATTTGAGCTCCCTCCAGTTGGTAATGGAGTTGTTGGGAAACTCCATTAACCATAAAGTGGCCTCTCCAAAAAGAGAAAAGGGGAAGAATCTCAGCCTTATTGCATCCTGACTTACACTGGGCAACCTGTACGCCTTGCATATTCCAATGAAGTTCATCAAGTGTAGGTTGGCATCATCCGCTGCATGATCACTAAACACCCCTTTCCTATTCAGCAACTGTATCATGGTTCTAGTGATATCAAACTTTGCCCCAGCAGGCAAGGTGGTGGTACGATAGCTCCAGTTGACCTGATTTCATCAATATTCAGTTCATCCTCATCAAAGAACTGAGATGCATATCTCTGGCCTCTTTTGCCCCTTCCATGGCGGCCAGCTTTCACGACCCAAGTTTACACCCTAGCTGTAACATGGGACCTAAAACCATGGATAGCCCCAAGTCAACCCATGGCATAATCATAGCATGATATAACAAGATAACAACTAACAGAAGCATAACTAAGTGGAAGCTAACTGAAAAAGTCTAATCAACACAATAAGAACATAGTCTATTATAAACACTTAATTAAAAGTTGAATCTGTCTATACATGTATAAAAGCCTCTACTAAACTGATGAGGTGCTAGGATAAGCCCCTAGCTAACTCCTAAAGTCTGAAAACTGACATAAAACTAAAATAGGAAAAATCATAAATCTTGTCCTCGGTAGATGAGGATTCATCACTGACAACTGAGGTGGGAATAGAGCGTGTCTAACCGCGAGACTGAGTCTGAAAACCTGGATCTATATCATAAAATGACATAAGACATAAACTATGCGATCAATACGTGGAATGTACTGAGTTTATGGGAAATATAAAAGAACTGAAAACATGCAAGTATACTGAAAGAAAGTAAACTGAATACATAAATGAATGCATAACTGAACTGAACTACAATGACCCTATCTGAAAAGTATAGAAACTAATGAGATATGCTTATTTGAAAACGTTTAAATAAAATATAGGTAAAGCTGATGGATAAGGGTAATGTACATGCACTGAGTACTGATATTATCGCTGATATCATACACCGTATTGACTAACTGCTGACAACCGAGACTGAACTCCATAGTGACTGAGCTAAACTGAAGTTTGAGGCTGTACTAAGTTGAACTGGAATTGAAATCATAAACTAAGGGAAACCTTCTCTACTATTGAGAATCCCTGAGTGAGCTGAGGGGAAACACTCTCTACTATTGAGAACCCCTGACTGGACTGAGGGAATACTCTCTACTATGGAGGATCCCTGACTGAGCTGAGGGAACACTCTCTACTATGGAGGATCCCTAACTGAGCTGAGGGAACACTCACTACTATGGCGGATCCTAATTATACTAACAGGGAAGACACCAATCTAACATCATTGATCTAGTCTAGGCTACTTCAACTAATCAGATACTTGAGTGTTCAGCTAATCGTAACATACTAATTCTTTAGAGTCTTATCAGGCCTACTTTCTAATAACAAGAGGTCTGAAAATCTAAAGAATCATGATCATGCTTTATCATCGAAGTTCATAACATCATAGACCCAGAATCGTAGTATAAATCATGTATTCTAGATTCATGAAAATTCATAGGTTCAAGTCATACTTTAAACATATACACCAAAATCATAGTAAAAGCATGTACATATTTCATAAGGGTCATGTCTCGAAAATAATACTAATTCATGGTAAAATTCTAGAAGATCATACTACTATCCTATCATATACATAAATCATAAGTTTGGGAGCAATTTCATCAAAATGCATAGCTAATTATCATGAGAGTCTTGAAACCCATAGGAGACATATGAGAATTCATGCATAGATTGAAATCCTAAGGTATGCTTTTCTAGAAATCAAGAAATTAGGGTTTTAACATAAAGTTTGGGATACAAGGATGAAAGAAAATCCTTGTTGAAGTCCCACATACCCGGCTTGGTGAAATTTTCCACTAGACTTCAGATCTTGAAGCCCTTGGAGAAACCCTAGGTGATCTTGAGCCTTGAGAGAGAAGAGGAAGAAGAGTTTTGGTAAGTTTTTTTTTTGATGGAATGAGGAATTAGGCTAGATATTTCCCTTAAAATTAGCCCAACTGATACCTAAAACAACGTAGTTTAGGATTTAGAAGTATAGGATTTTATGAAAATACCCTTGAAAGTTCGCAGGAAAAAGGACCCTGCTAGTCTTCACGCGGGACATCATGACTCGTGAGGTACTGAACGAGTCGTTAGTCCAATCCCTGAATTTTACTGGAATTTCCACCAATTTTTGCCACTTAATGAGTCGTTAGGTGACTTAACTGTTCACTAAACTAGTCATGAAGTCCCCTCTAAAACTAAAGTTTTCCAGCAATTTTTGCCACTTAACGAGTTGTTAGGTGACTTAACGAGTCACCTGACGAATTGTTTTGTGATCTGGTGCAGTTTCACTAAATTGCTCATAACTTTTTACTCCGAACTCCGATTAACGCAATGTTAGATGCGTTGGAAAGAAAACCCAAAGGGCTTCAATTTGGTATATTGAATCACCCAAAAATACTTTGCAAAAAGGTATATATGGTTGTTAGAGATTGACCCTTTCTAGAACTTGTACAAAAACTCTATCGGTAAGAAGGCTCTCAACTCAACTTTGTGCTAGAAATTCCTTATGAACTTAATTTGTATCCATTGAACTTCTTAAACTTGAGGATTGATATTAACAACTAGTATCCATAAAATTCATTGGGCTCAGACCTATCCATATACCTAGAACGGTTTCAAACTTAGCCCGAAAGTTTGGGGCATTGAAATATCTCAACTCAGTAGTTTTCGGTCTAGTCTTAGAGACTTTTGGGGTGTTACAATATCTCCACCTTGGAAACATTCATCCTCGAATATGCGTAAACATACCAAAAATCTGGGGAAAGGAACTTCCATCCCAATTACTAAACATTTGATGTTGATAACTGACGGAGTGACTAAGCTGAGAGGCTAGGGAAAGAGCTGTAATCCTGAAAACTGAATACTAAGGGATGAATGCTAATGGAGTATATGACTCCGAGCTAAAATACATCTCTGAACTGAATTTCTGAATCATACATGGATGCTAAGACATGCGAGGGACTGAAAGACATGGAACTGACACGGAACTAGATAGATTACTGGGGAGGAACTATTTCCTCAAACTGGAACTGAGCTAGTAAGGATTGAGATATCGTTCTCAACCTTCTTTCTGATACTAAATTAGCAATCATGGTATTTGGTCTGACTGAAAATAAGGTTCTTATAAGCACGAATCATTCATGACATCTAAAACTGAGCACATACATGAGGTAACCTGATATTCTAAGATACTAAAGAAACTTCTAAAGACTAAGTTTGAGGGATGAGCATACTAGAAGACATGAGTTAACACAGATAGCTAGTTTATGACATGAAGCTGAGACTTATAGATTCACAGAGTAATACTGGGATCGCTTTTTGAAGTGGTTATCTAGAAATTCTAGAAGTCTGCACATAGGAATGGTTAGAGCGTAACTTCAACTGAGCATGAGGGAAATCATTTGAACCTGAAGGAATTGGAATCCCATAACTATTAGTGTCGGGACTCCCCCACTAGCATACTCAAGATTTGACTGGTCTTATCGACTTATCATCTCCCCCTTAGATTTAAGACATCATTCTAAGGCTCCTGGATCTTTCTTAAGGTTGGGCTAAACCACTAACTCTTAATTCCTCCTTCACATCTAAAATACACCGATAACTTCATACTCATAGCTATTTCGCACCATGTATCGAAAATCTCCTCTCAACATACGTCGAAGGACTTCCTACTCTATACTGGGGTTCTAGGGTCTAACAACATGCAAAGAGTAACACAATTAGCTAATAACATACCTGCGACTGCTTCTGGCGATTTGCCCTGATCCTGATGTGCAAACAAGGTGTAAGATCAGTATTGACGCTGTCCACTACTTGTACTAAAAGATGCGCCCTGCTGAAATGGACGGGCTGTCGGAGCTAATGAAGAGGTGGTTGGGACTCTACTCTTTCCCCGCTTGGCTGCTGGATAATCTCTGAGCTTATGACCTGACTTGCCACACCAAAAACATGCGCTCGAACCAATTATGCACTCCCCCAATTGGTTCTTCCCACAGTTCTTACAAGCTAGACATGTAATCTCCCTTACCCTGGGTCTGTACGGGACACTGGCTGTCAAAGGTGCTGAGGCTGATGACTTATGCTAGGAGTGTGAGCGGGGTCCACCACTAGTCCTCTGATGTGAGAACTCTAAATCTCCTTTCCTAGCTCTCTTAGACTCTCTCTCATTTTCTTTCACCTGCTCCGCCTCTATTGGTTGGGAATATATCACCAAACGTGAAAAATCTATGTCCTTATGCAACATGGAGGTCCTGCACTCCTTTACTAAGGAGTCTTCCAATCCATTCACGAACCTTCTCACACGATCCCTCTGGTCGGCTACTATCTCCGGCGCATGCTTGGACAACCGAGTAAACTCCAATGCATACTCCTATACAGTCATACTATTTTGCCTCAAGTTGATGAACTCTGTCGCCTTTGCCTCCCTCAACTCCCTAGGGGAAAACCTATCCAAGAAGGCAGTCATAAACTCATCCCAACTTATAAGGACTGCTCCAACTCCCCGACTATCCTTCCACTGAAGGAACCATATATGAGCGATCCCCTTCAGCTAGTAGGAGGCTATGTCTACGCTCTTCGTTCTCGTCACCACCATAATCTGGGTGATCTTCTATATCTCCTCTAAGAACCCATATGGGTCTTCATCCACCTTTGACCCCAAGAATTGGGGTGGGTTCATCTTGAGGAAGTCTCTTACTCTAGCTGCCGCTATGTTCCTGTTTTGGGAAACATGAGCCACCGCCTACTGATTAACCTGAGCGGTCATGGCCTGCGCCAATATGTGAAAGGCTGCCCTGAACTCGGCATGAGTAACATGTTCATTCATCGGGTTTGTGGGGGCTGGTGGGGCTTACTGGTGCCCATTACCATTTCTCCTCCTATTTGCTCGTCAGGGAGGCATTATCTGCAAGCGTGTAAAGCACGAGTCAGGAGAGGAACTATTAGAGTCTCAAACTCTACACACGATAAGAATCATGATGAAAGGGGAACTTTCCTAAAACGTCTCGTAGCCTCTTCGTCATAAGTGTGGCGCGCTTCACACCTATGCGAAAGATTCTACTTAACATGAATTTCAGACACCCTAGCACACTCTAAATTTTTCTCTGATACCAAGTTTGTCACGACCGGAGTTCACAACCTAGCCGTAACATGGGACCTAGAACCACAGATGGCCCCAAGTTGACCCATGTCATAAGCATAGTATGATACTAACAAGATAACAGCTAACAGAATCATAACTAAGCGGAAGCTAACTAGAAAAGTCTAATCAACACCATAAGAACATAATCTATTATAAACATTGAATCAAAAGATGAATTTGTCTGTACACGTCTGAAAGCCTCTACTACACTGATGAGCTGTTGGGACAAGTCCCCAGCTAGCTCCTGAAGCCTAAAAACTGAAATAAAACTAAAATAGGAAAAATCATAAATATTTTCCTCGATAGATGAGGACTCACCACTGACAGCTGAGGTGGAAATAGAGCGTGTCTACTGTGAGGCTGAGTCTGAAAACCTGGATCTATATCATAAAATGATATAGCACATAAAGTATGTGGTCAGTACTTGGAATGTACTAAGTATATGGGAAACATAAAAGAACTAAAAAGATGCAAGTACACTGAAAGAAAGTAAACTGAATACATAACTGAATGCATAACTGAACTGAAGTACAATGACCCTATTTGAAAATATAGATACTGATGAGATATGCTTATTTGAAAATGTTTAAATAAAATACAGGTAAAGCTGATGCATAAGGGTTATGTACATGCATTGAGTACTGATACTATCACCGATATCATATACCATACTGACTAACTGCTGACAATCGAGATTGAACTCCATAATCACTGAGCTGAACTGAATTCTGAGGCTATATTAAGGTGAACTGAAACTGAAATCATAAACTAAGGGAACCTTCTCTACTATTGAGAATCCCTGAGTAAGCTGAGGGGAAACACTCTACTATTGAGGATCCATTACTGGACTGAGGGAACACTCTCTACTATGGAGGATCCCTGATTGAGCTGAGGGAACACTCTCTACTATGGAGGATCCCTGATTGAGCTGAGGGAACACTCTCTACTATGGAGGATCCCTGACTGAGATGAGGGAACACTCTCTACTATGGAGGATCCCTAACTGAGATGAGGGAACACTCTCTACTAGGGAGGATCCCTAACTGAGCTGAGGGAACACTCTCTACTATGGTGGATCCCTAACTGAGCTAAGGGAACACTCTCTACTATGGAGGATCACAGACTGAGCTGAGGGAACACTCTTTACTAAGGAGGATTCCTGACTGTGCTGAGGGAACACTCTCTATTATGGAGGATCCCAATTATACTAATAGGGAAGACATCAATCTGACATTATTCATCTAGTCTAGGCTACTTCAGCTAATCAGAGACCTGACTGTTCAGCTAATCATAACATACTGAATTCATTAGAGTCTGATCAGGGCTACTTTCTACTAACAAGAGGTCCGGAAATCTGAAGAATCATGATCATGCTTTATCATCGAAATTCATAACATCATAGACCCAAAATCGTAGTATAAGTCATGTATTCTAAATTCATGAAAATTCATAGGCTCAAGTCATATTTTAAACATATACACCGAAATCATAGTAAAAGTATGTACATATTTCATAAGGGCTATGTCTTGAAAATAATACTAATTCATGGAAAAGTTCTAGAAGATCATTCTACTATCCTATCATATACGTAAATCATGAGTTTGGGAGCAATGTCATCAACATGCATAGCTACTTATCATGAGAGTCTTGAAATCTACAGGAGATATGTGAGAAATCATGCATAGATTGAAACCCTAAGGTATGCTTTTCTAGGAATTAGGGTTTTAACATAAAATTTGGGACACAAGGATGAAACGAAATCCTTGTTGAAGTCCACATACCTTGCTTGGCGAAATATTCCACTAGAATTCAGATCTTGAAACCCTTGGAGAAACCCTAGGTGATCTTGAGCCTTGAGATGGAAGAGGAATAAGAGTTTGGGTAAGTTATTTTTTATGGAATGAGGGATTAGGCTAGATAGTCACCTTAAAATCATCCCAACTGATACCCAAAACAACGTAGTTTAGGAGTTAGAAGCACAAAATTTTACAAAAACACCCTTAAAAATTTGTTGGAAAAAGGACCTTGCCGTCCTCACTAGGGACATCTCGACTCGTGAGGTACTGGATGAGTCGTGAGTTCAATCCGTGAATTCTACCGGAATTTCCACCAAATTTTGCCACTTAATGAGTCGTTAGGTGACTTAATGGGTCACTTAACCAGTCGTGAAGCCCCTATAAATCTGAAGGTTTTCAGCAATTTTTGCCACTTAACAAGTTGTTAGGTGACTTAACGAGTCACCTGATGAATCATTGTGTGATCTGGTACAGTTTTACTAAATTGCTCATAACGTTTTCCTCCGAACTCCGATTGACACAAGGTCGGGTGCGTTGGAAAGAAGACTCAAAGGGCTTCAATTGGATATATTGAGTCACCCAAAAACACTTTGTAAAAAGGCATGTATGGTTTTTATAAGTTTTTTTTTGCTAGAGCTTGTATGAAAACTCAATTGGTTAGAAGGCTCTCACCTCGACTTTGTGCTAGAAGTTCCTTATGACCTTAATTTGTATCCATTGAACTTCTCACACTTTAGTATTGATATTAACACCTAGTATCCATAGAATTCATTGGGCTCTGACCTATCCATATACCTAGAATGGTTCCAAACTTAGCCCTAAAGTCCAGGGCGTTGAAATATCTCAACTCATTAGTTTTGGGTCTAGTATTAGAGACTTTTGGGGTGTTAAACCAGTATTTACAATTTCATTCCAAGAATTCTCGATTTTCTAAAGTGTAGCTTTTCGAGCTAGCTCGGCTTGCATAACTTCTTCAGCAAGACGGGCTTCTCTTTGCTCCTAGTTCTCCATTCTTACCAATGTTCGCTCTAATTAAAGATCAAGAAGAATCAGGGGATTTTCACTCCATCGAGTACTTGGAATTCACTAAGAGACAACATGTGGATGTAAAAAACAAAAAGAAAACATAAATGAGGAAATAACAACTAAAAATTAAACACAAGCAATTAATCTATTCTTAAGCCATATTCCCCAGCAACGGCGCCACTTTTGTTAATGCTCAAACTCACACTCCTGATAAAGTATAAAATGGATGTTATCAATAAAGAATCCAACAAATGTTGGGTTCAAATCCACAGGGAATATGGTAAGAATTAGACCAATGCAGGTATTTAATCTTTTAGATCTATTATCTCCAGAAAAAGGGGTTTATTGAAAACAGTTATAAAACAAGATTGAAAATTGGTTGTTGCTTATCAAGATTTGCAATGAACTAGGGTAAGTGTTCTACATGGGTCTAGAACTACTTTAGGTTTATGATAATGCTCAAACCACACCTCCTTCAAAAGTATGAAGTGGATGTTGTCAATAAAGAACCCAACTAGAGGTTGGGGTCGATCCCACAGGGAATATGGAAGAGCTAGACTAAAGCCGGTAAGTGAACTTGTTAGGTAGTTACTCCAAATAGGGGGGTTCTAAAGAAAACAATAAGTAAAAACATAGTTAAAGCTTTAGTTGAAATCAAAAATTAAAGATAACTAGGGTTTTGTGTTCCCCATGGGTTCATAACTGCTTCGGGTATACATACATGATCATCACCATTGCTTACTTGTAGAACTGAAAACTTAGGTTCATTCAAACGACAGACCAGTCCCTATTGAATGACTATACTCAATCATTGGGTCAGGTCTCATGAGTGATTGCAAATTAACCGTTATCAATATGTCCCAAATTTAACTATCCTGCAACCACAACTCAAGTTAATACAATGATCATCAAGATCAACACTTTGTTGTAGTTCTCTTTTCCTAATCTCTACCTCTCTAGACTCAAGCAAGTAAACAATTCGGGCATGTCCTAACATTATACACCGTTAAGAAACGTTTAAGTATGAAGAGAATACAATACAAGTGTTTTGAATCACTTTTATGAAACCCTAGCTTGTTAATTCACCATGGTTCCCACAACCCTAGCTATGGAGGTTTTAGCCTCTCATAGTTGCAATATTGTGATTCGCATTCATATTTAAATACATAAATCAATACTTACAATTATGGATGAGAGAAAAACTTTTTTTGATTAATCTGCAAAATCCTCAAGAACAATATGAAGATCAAAAGAAAACCAAGAAAAGGTTGATACAAGTTGAACAACTCAATTCTCACGTCTAAGTCTTCGCAATTTTGTTGCTAATCAATGCTAATCACTCCTAATTGCCTCTCTCTTGAAAATAAAACATAAAACGTATTTATACAGACATAAAAATCCTTTTCCTAGGCTAACAGGGTTAATTTCCAAAACTGAAGCCGCTTGCAACACGACTTGTCCTACGACATGTACCAGGTATGTACGGGTCGTACCTGCTTCCCATAGGTCATCCGCTGGCTGAAACTTGGCTAAGTGTTGCACCCTGGTACGACTCTTACATGCTTCCTATGAGTCATACTGAGCTTCCATGGCTTGACTCTGAGACTTTAAAATTTTCTGAAGTTCATCACGAGTGCTTTAGTACGACTCGTACCTGATCGCGGGCAAAAATAGCATGTCCAAGTGATACTTTATAACTTAAATTAGTCTTGTTTATCTAAGTTATTGCATACATTTTCATGTAATTTTATATA
>JACEIK010005003.1:90668-103723 GCA_018107945.1 Datura stramonium
TTTTACCCTGTAGTCCAGTCCCTGTGGGTTCGACATTCCGGTTCTTAAAAAGGGCCACTATATTACTTGTACAACTCGTACACTTGCGGGCTCATCAGTACCTTTCTGCCATGACTCGTACTGTCTATCCGTAGCAGGAGTCAGCCTTTTGTGCAAATTTTCTGAATCTTCCCATGACTTCTTCATTACAACTCGTACAAGCTTTGTACGACTTGTACTGATAGTCGTAGGATACACCTCTTCATCCTTAGCCTTCTAAAACTTCTCACAACCAACAGTACGACTCGTAGCACCTTCCTACGGCTCGTACTGAGTACTGTGAGTTAAGCCTATTTTCTGCACCTTTAGGCTATCTTTTGCACATTTTTTCTCCAACACCTATTTTTCCAGTAACCAAGAAAAAGTGCCTTATATCCATATAAATATACCTAAGTCCATGTTATTTTCTTAGTTTTGAGCGTCGAAGGTGATGTAAACCCATAGCACATTAACGCCCTCAACTTAAGACCTTTGCATGTCCTTAGGCAAAGAAAAAGAAAAACTAAATACGACGCTTAACTAGAAAATAACCCTAGGATACTACAGCCAATACTAAAAAAACTGTCACTATACATGCAACAATTTTCTGACCCTTTTCCATGAACCAACATCATCTAATGTACCACAAACAACTACAAAACATGATAAACGGGGATCAAGACATGTCATCTAGCTATCAACAAGAAATCAAATCATCACCAAATGTTTTTCGCACAGATCAATGGTAAGAGTAAACATAATCCATGTACCCTCACAATAAATGAAGTCCCCACTCACATATATAGTGTCAAATATTGCATGGGACTAAAGAAGCAAGGCGCTCACTCTCACAAAGAAGTCTCAAGTATTATGTATCAGATACCATAGGCTTTCCCTTATTTTCTCTGCTTCGATTTATCAGATGGTCGGATTAGGATCACTATAGGACTTGTTGTGGCTTGTAATGTAGGCTTTAGGGCTGGACATGATAAATATGAAAGATTTTATAAGCGACTATCCCTTCCTTGGCACTACATACATTGGCTACACCATTCACCTATTTCACCCTTTTTGCTTTTCATTCCTTTTTTTCCCTTTCCACCTCTTTTATGTACATTTGTATGGGTGTGGTGTATTTTCAACTTTTTCCAATATTTTTTTCTTTTGAAATTTCTGTTTCAAGATTTTCAACTTTTTTTCATCTCCTTATTTTTTTCTCTTAACACCACACCTCATTTTTAACCTTTTCTCTTTTCTCTTCCTTTTTCTCGTTCCCATCACTTATGCACCCCCACTCTAGACACCCTCAACTTAGGCATTTTTCCTATGTTGAGGTTCACAATATCCAAGGAAGGACCAGGGCTAAAACAGGTTCATTATAAAAAATGGGTACGGTTAATCGATAAATCAAAGAAAAATTGTCTATTAAAGGCTCAAAATTAGGATCAAGGGAATCATATGATTTTGATAGGGTTATTTAGGCTAAAAGTGAGCTTCAAGAAAAAAGGCCTATGATCATATCCTAACCAACCATCCTTATCCTATGCAAAGACCAACCAGGAAAGTTCTAGATCTTCAACATAATACTGAACTAAGTACTACACCTCACTCACTCATGGTACATGACTTATATTCACCTCACCTATCTGGTTTATAAATGGCTTAACAAGACTTCTCATGCTAATAAACTAAATGACATCAAAAGATCCACAAAAATTATGCATGCAGTCACAAATACATAAATAATGCATCAATTTTTTTTAAGAAGGGTCAAATTTTTTTTCAAAAATCAAAACTAGTGCATTTTCATTGACTAAGTACTCCTAAGCTATTTCCTAATTAAACAAAAATCACAAAATCAGAAATAAAATCCTAAACATGTCGGTTCTACTACATAGCATGTCCGAGGAAAAAGAAACACAGAAATAAAAACCCTCAGACAAATCAAAAGTCCCAAAAATCATAAGTACACCCCCTCCCTTTTTTGAAAATTAAGCTTCATCCTCGAAGCATGAACTGTAAGATCATAGGGAAGGGAACATACTTGTGGCGCTCTAGGCGCTCCTGTCATCTTGCGGAGGAGGTACCTCTGCTGTAATCATGGCACTAGCGGTGGCCGGCGCACTCAATGAAGTATCCACAAGGGGAGTGGTTACCCCCTCAATAGTTTTGGCCGCTTCTACGGCCTCGGTGGCAATATGGGATGAATGTGGCTCATCCGAAGGGTCACAGCCACTGGCAAGACTGAGCTGAGTCATGGTGGAGCTGTCTGCTCCTCTAGCTTGCTCCTGCAGCTCTGACATATGTGCGTCATGAGTCCGTAGGCTCTCTGCTCTGGCTCGCTTGCATTCTGTCCTCTCCTTTTTCTTCTTCTTCCTCAGACTCTCCTCTCCAATATCATTAGTAGCTCTTTTCTTTCCCTTATCTCCAGCAACTACCATCGGCTCCCACTAAGCCGCCAAGTCAATCTCCTCATCAAGCTCTGCATCTAAATCTGGAAGAGTGGGGGCTGCTATAACTATCGATTGTTGTGATGACAGCTCGACTACTTAACTTCGAAGAGCCCCCAACTCCTCACAGAGACTGCTGGAGTCTGTATGCTCCACCATTCGCACATTAAAGCGACTCTCAAATCCATCCAAGCGAGAATGTAGAGCCAGATCTGCTGCATCTATCTCCGCCTTGACCCATGGCTTTACGTTTTACATCATAGCTTGAATGTTTCACTCTGCCATGGTCAACCATTTGGCCAGTTTCTGGAGGAAGTCATGAGGAACAAAAATATTCCCTGCTGGTGTCTGAGTCTATGAGCTAGGCTGTGCTGCAGCTGAGGTGCTGGGAGCTGACTCTGAATGAATGGCATATGTAGCCAGTGTCTCGCTCTGCTCCTGTAAAGTAGGGGCGTTCACCTGTCCACCCCCTGCTAGCTATACTGCTGGAATCATGGTGGGAATCCTGGCTCAGCTTACCAGGTTCATCTCATCCCGGATAAGGCCTATGTCTGCAATCCTTTGGCCTCCAATCAGCCGCTCCTCATCCCATCGTATTGGGACCCTTTCCTCTGTTCATAACCTGAATACAAGACTCGAAATGGGATAGTAGTGCTCACCCCACTACCCGGTCTTGTATCTCCTATGTGATGATCCTCGGGATATTAATAGGATAATGGATATGAGGCACACCACCAAAGCTTCTCTGTCAGCACTCAATGTGTTGTCGTTGACTATGGGTGCTAACTGGTGGCGTACTAGAGTCCAACAAGCTTTTGCTATGAAGTTGAGCGAGTTCTTTGTTACCTGCTTTCCACTAGTAACCCATTCCGCTTCTTCCTTATTCTCAACAATCATACCTTCCAATCATTGCAACTGCCTCTGCTTTTCCTGCAAGCCCAAATTCCTAATCTGCTTCATTGCCTCCACCCTGTATTCATGCTCATGCATCATTCGTGTAAGCACAAACTGTGATCCATACAGAACCTGAGAGATAGTCTGCTTTGATATGTCTATCTCTCGTCCTCGGACCATCACACTCTCCAGTCGGGGCTGGTCTTTTATTTTCTACCCCTCCTTTTCCTTTAGCTCCATGGTGGCCAAATAGTTGGCGTAGAACTCCCAGACCAATTATGTTGTATACTGAGCTGGAGTCTTGGCCATCCACTCGAAACCATAGAAGCTGAATATACGCTTCATCTCCTCAACTTCATTTAGTGAGGATCCGCGGTTCTTCCTGGATGATTCCCTTGGCTTTTTCTTGGCGGTGAGAGAAATGCCCTGCTCATAAATCTCTCTAGCTCCCGGCACTCTCCACCGAACTATGCGGTTTTCTTTGGGTGGGGTCTGTACATGTGCAGCATTTGGATCCTCCTCTGCTGATTCATCGCTGCCACTTGCTTCACCTGATTGGGTCTCCTCAGACCCTTCCTCTGCATTTGAGTCGTTTCCCGACTTCTAGCTCTCTCCTCAAACTAGGGAGCTTGGGAAAATGTGGCAGTGGCTGCTTCGGCTTGTTCTCTTGCTTTTTACTTAGTGGTTCTGGTTCCGTCAGTGTCTGAAGTATCTACCTGGTAATCCTCAACCGAACCACTAGGGGAGTTTCCTACTTGCCTAGCCTTGGACTGAGATTTTTCATCAATTAATATTCTCCGGGCTGTTGCTTTGGATGATTTTCTCTTCATTGTCATTGTTCCTATAGAGAAGAAAGTGAGAATTCCATATTTGAGAAAAAAAGAACAAGGAGAGAACACTTTCAGATTCTTAACATGGGTCGACAGTACGGGTCGTACCCTGAAGGTACATCTCGTATGAAGGCCTAGAAACTCTATGTGCGTGTTACGACTCATAGGTACGACTCATACCATGAAGCTATGACCCGTACCTTGAGTCGTCTGATGAAACCTCAACATTATCATTTCCTCTGTATTTTTTCATGAATCGTGGTACGACCCGTAGGTTGATTCCACGAGTCGTAGGAAGGACTGCTCTGATTAGCCCTATTTAGTTCTTTGGTACGATGCTCAGTACAACTCATAGTGATAAACTACGAACCGTATTGTGCTTCATACCACTTTGGCTTATTCAATTTTTGTGCAGTTTGCATGGGTTCTTTTTCATAATTTGGGTACTCAGATTTCCCCAGGTCTAGGCATATCATTCAATCAATTAAACACTACTCATCCCTCCCCTTCTTAATCACTACCCGTAACCCAACTTTTGAAACTTCAATTCACAAGTTTAACCCAATAAAAAGATAATGTTTTCCAGTCGTTCATGGTTTGATAAGCTCCCTAATCATTGTATTTTTGAAATTTTTAGAGCAAAGTCAATACAAACAAGGGTTTTGACAGTGAAAGCTTCAAGAAAGTTAAGATTTTTCGATATTCAATGCATTACTTACTTGTTGCTTTTTTCCTCGACTGGTAATCACAAATCTGGGTAGAGTCGCACTTAATTTGAGCACGAAATTTCTCTAAGACTCCTAGCTTTTGAGTTACAGTTGTGAGAGGTTTGAAGGTAGGGTTCGTAGGTTGGTTTCGTTTGCGTAGGACGAGGGTTCATGTGAGGTGTTTGATTTAAAATAGGAAAAAGGGAAGGTGTGAAATCTTGGGTCGAGTCGGGTGATTTTTAAACTTTTGACCCGTCACAACTCGTACCACGAGTCGTATAAAGGATGTACGACTCGTCAACATACACTAAATAAATAAAAAATGTGTAATATATAAAAAGTGATTAGGGAGAATAGTAACTAATTAGCAAAATATTTCCTACCAAAACCCTTATTCGACATTACAACCATTAAAGACCTACTTGATCCTAAGTTGGCATTCTTATAATAGTATAGTAGTACACGAAGGGCAAGTCTATTATCACGTCCCACCTTAGGAGGTATGACTGGCACCTAATTCCACACTGGGATCTGGGATGACCTGGCGGAGCATAAGCACCATTGGTGCCTACCAACGACTCATATTCAAGAAAACAAATTGTTATATCTCGGTTGTAACCACAGCCTCGGGACAACAAGGCCACATAGCACCTGTAAAAGAAAGCAGCTAACCCAGCCAATACAGAACTGAAGGGGATCCTATTCGACAGGAATGAAAACGAGCAGCTAGACTGGGCCCCACACGGCCAACACGTAAAATAAAACATACATGGGCCCCACACGACCAATAACAACCAACTAACTAAAGGTTGTAGTCTGCAAGCTTCTAAGAATGAGAATATTGGTTGGGACACGGCCCCGACCTACCCAAATGCTATACAAATAAAAGATTGTAATCCTTACAACCTGGCAACTCCGAATGAAAGGAGCTGGCCAAACTGCTGACCCTGAACAGTGTTGATGGAGGTCCTTAACTCTGTTAGTCTAAACCTGCAGGCAAGTATGCAGCGCCCCATAGTTGGGCGTTAGTATAATATGTACTGAATATGTAAGGCAATAACAGAAGCTGATTGAAACTGATAAAGAACTGAAAGTGAAAAGTAGTAAGGGCTAGAGACTAACTTGTACGCTCTCTTATCCATAACCTGTGTATAGTAAATAACTACACGTATATGAGCTGAAATTGTACGGAAGTCATTCATAAACTATAGTTGGCAGACAAATATACAGACAGAACCTAACCCGGCCCCCATAAGTTGGGAAAGTACAAACAACACAGTAATAACCTACCTGGGCCCCCATAAGCCCCGACAGGTGCCAATCAATCGTATACCCCTACTGGTACCCCTTAGACCTAGCAAGTAATTATAACAACATCTCCATACGTCCCTCACGACCTCAATACATTCCTTACGGCCTCAATACGGCCCTCACAACCTCAATATGGTCCCTGCAGACATCATATTTCTCTTGCAAGCATAGCACTATAGACAACAAAACAAGCAACAACCAAAACATTGTATGCAAAGACCAAGCTAACTAGGGTTAACATTGAAAAGGGTCACTATGTCCTCACTGTAAATCAATTATATTTGTAGCAGCTGACCATAATAGGCTTACTCAGGAATACTTGTCCTCTGCATAGAACAACTGTGGGGCTGCTACTAATCGAATATGCTCCTGAGCAGTAAACCCTAACCTTCCATAGGCAACTTATTATAACTCTTATCCCGGAGGTAATACTGTAATATTGTGGTTCTAGTTCCCTTAGATACTAACTTGGTCTGTTCAGATTTCATATGCCTTCTCTGGGCGACTCCTAACCTCGTAGGTGTGTTTATATGGACTTAGCCGTTCCCGAGAACCTGTACCTGAGTATCTTATAAGAGTAGACTGGGGAATTGGCCCCATATCTAGATACTAACAAAATCTTCCTCCTTAGGGTGTCTACTGCTCTACCAGACTAGTAACAACTCGGGAGGTTCCCTGAGTTACCTATACGATAAGCACCACGTCGATTGAAACTAACTAGCACTAGCAGTAGCCACTATGTGGCAGGCTGACCCCCAATTCACTAGGCAACTCTGATACCGCTGACTCTAGGGTAAGACCATACTAACATAATTCCGGCCCTGGAGACGTCAAGGTACGGCCACGGCCTCTGGGCGAGCCTTACAGAAAATACAGGCACAAAACTGATAGTTATATCGCCCGACTGCGCCTATGTCGTTTAACTTACTGACTCAGGCCCAACAACGATCCACAAACTTCTGAAGCCTAGGCATGATAGAAAAACATCAATTCTACTAACGCAGTGAACAGAAGGGCAGAGGAGTTGCTATGACAATTCTAGCGTGAGTCACACTTAACATCCTTTTTCCCGATAAGGGATACTGCGATATACTCTTAATATGATTTCTAGCAGCTAGCCACAACATATGTGATCATAATCTACCGATAGCAACTAATCATGACATACATAATCCTTATATACTAGCAACAGCTAATTAAAACATGTAGGATCATTGTCTACGTTCAAAACATAGGTGTAATAGCCTGGGAAGGCCTAAGAATAGACCCGGGATTTGATTTTGAAAAGTGCATAAAACTAGCAAAAACATCACAGAACGGACCACAGAATGACTCGTTATATCAAAACACGAGTCGTTGTATGTTGTCATGGTTGGGGAAAGGCTGGGTGACAGTGCAAACCACGGGAGATATGATGACCCATTGTGGGAAACAATGAATCGTCGTGGGAAGGAGTTAGGTTTTCAGGTGACTTTCAATGGGCGTTCCAACGACCCATTAGAATATACCACGAGTCGTTGGTTGTGTTTGTTGTTTGAGTTTTAGTTCTTCCAGTGGACTCTACGAGGGATAACAATAGTTCGTCGTTTGTGCTGACGGGTCGTGGTGTGACCCGTTAGGAGATGAGATGCCAAGGTTTAGGGGGCTAACCACGGGCAATGTGACGAGTCATTGGTTGAAGGTACGGGTCGTCCTGATGATCCGTTGTACTGTTTTTCCCTCATGTTATGTTATGATTACGTTCTCTATGCTAAGTCTTCTGCTCATGTGATCGAATTAGATGTATGCTCATTCCATGGGTCGACTTGGGGTCTTTTGGGACTCCTTGTCCTATTTCTACAATCCGAGTGTACGTTTGGGTCGTGACAAACTTAGTATTAGAGTCATAGGTTTATGTGTCCTAGGGAGCCTGAAAGTAGTGTTAGGTAGAGTCTTTTTCATGGGTGTGAAGCGCGCCACACTTATGATGAAGAGGCTACTAGACGTTTAGGAATGTTCCTCCTTTCATGATCTTTGTCATGCGATGAGCATTCTTTACTCCTCTTATTCATGCTATTCGCATTTGCAGAATCATGCCTCCACGCCGAGTAAATGCCAAGAGGAAAGGTAATGGTGATGATCATGATGGTGCCCATGATGGAGAGCATCAGCCATCTCCACCCATTCATGAGGAGCACGTACCAGAGCCAGCCGCCCACGCTGAGTTTACGGCAGCGATTCAGATGTTGGCATAGGCCATGACAGCTCAGGTCCAGAATCAGAATGTGGCCCATTATCCGCAAAATGGGAATGCGGAAGCTGCTAGGGTGAGGGACTTTTTGAGGATGAGCCCTCCGTAGTTCACAGGGTCGAAGGTAGATGAGGACCCATATGACTTTATTGAGGAAATTCTGAAGATCACCCAGGTTATGGGGGTGAATAATGGGGAATGTGTTGATTTGACCTCCTATCAGCTCAAGGGGGTAGCACATATATGGTTCAAGCAATGGAAAGGTGCTAGGGCAACGGGTACAGGCCCGATAGGTTGGGATGAGTTCCACACCGCGTTCATGTATCGGTTCTTCCCTCGAGAGATGAGGGAGCTTAAGGCAACTGAGTTTGTGAATTTGAAACAGGGCAACATGCCAGTCCAAGAGTATGCCTTGGAGTTCACTCGGCTATCTAAATATGCTTTGGAGTTGGTGGGGGATCAGCGGGCTCGGGTGAGCCGCTTTATGCATGGAGTAGCAGATTAAGGATTGTCGGATTGCTATGCTTCACCGGGACATCGACTTTCCCGATATTGTATTGCATGCCCAGCAGATGCAGTCGGTCTATAGGAGGAAAAGAGAGGCTAAGAGGGTCAGGACCGACAACTACGGGGTTTCTCAGGCCAGATCAGGAGGTGGACCACGTCAGCAGTCTTAGCACAGGACCACTGCACCAGCTCCATCATCGGCTGGCACGCCATCCAGATTCAAGGGAGACCAGAGGAGCAGGGCTCCAGGATCGAGGGATCATGGTAGCATGTAGGTGCAGCGCACTTTCCCAGCGTGTGCGAGATGTGGCAAAAATCATCTCGGAGGTGCCTGGTCTGTACGGATGCCTGTTTCGGGTGTGGCAAACCCGAGCGCAGGATCAGAGATTTCCCTGCAGCCAGTTCTACCGTTCAAGCAGCAAGACCCCCTCAACAGGGTGCCTCCACTAGTTCGGCAGGTGGTCAGCGCCGGAATAGGTTTTATGCTCTAGTGCCTTACCAGAAGCAGGAGGCTTCGCCAGATGTGGTAACGGGTATGTTGCAAGTCTTCCATATTGATTTTTATGCTTTGTTAGATCTAGGAGCTACCTTGCCTTTTGTTACCCCTTACATTGCTAGTAGTTTTGGAGTTAGTCCTGAAATTCTGTCAGAACCATTCTCCGTATCTACTCCAGTCAGTGAATCAGTGGTAGCAAGGCAGGTATATAGAGGTTGCCCTATTAAGATGTTGCATAAGGTTACCTCCGTGGACTTAGTCAAATTGGCCAAGACTAATTTTGACATCATTTTGGATATGGATTGGTTGTTTTCATGTTATTGTTCGATTAATTGTAGGACCCGTGCAGTGGAATTTCGATTTTCGGATGAGTCGATTTTGGAATGGAGGGTTAATTCAGTTGTACCAGCCGGTTGATTTATTTTATATCTGAAGGCTAGGAAAATGATCTCTAAGGGTTGCATGTACCACCTAGTTAGGGTTAAGGATGTAGAGTCCGAGACCCCGACCATTCAGTCAGTTCCAGTGGTGTGCGAGTATTCGGAGGTTTTTCCCGATGATTTACCAAGTGTTCTTCTGGAAAGAGAAATTAATTTTGGAATTTATCTACTACCTGATACACACCCTATCTCTATTCCTCTTTACAAGAAGGCCCCCGCCGAGCTAAAAGAGTTAAAGGAACAGTTGAAGGACTTGTTGGATAAGGGTTTCATTAGATCGAGAAAGTCTCCATGGGGCACACCGGTTCTATTTGTTCGGAAGAAGGATGGATCCCTTTGAATGTGTATTGATTATCGGTAACTTAATAAGGTCACCATCAAGAACAAGTACCCCTTTCCCAGGATTGATGATTTATTTGACCAGCTCCAGGGTGTCAGGTGTTTCTCAAAGATAGATCTCAGGTCTGGGTATCACCAGCTCAGAGTCCAGGAGAGTGATATCCCAAAGACAGCCTTCAGGACCTGGTATGGCCATTTTGAGTTTGTAGTTATGTATTTTGGACTAACCAATTCTCCTGCAGCTTTTATGGACCTAATGAACAGGGCGTTCAAGGCATATTTGGACATGTTAGTAATTGTGTTCATTGATGACATCCTTCTATACTCCCGGAGCGAGAAGGAGCATGCTGCTCATTTGAGAATAGTACTTCAAACCCTCAAGGATTGTCAGTTCTATGCAAAGTTTAACAAGTGTGAATTTTGGATAGACTCGATGGCATTTCTGGGCCATGTGGTGTTGAGTGAGGGCATAAGGGTGGATTCTTCGAAAATCGAAGTGGTAAAGAATTGGCCTAGACCACTGAATCCTTCAGAAATTCAGAGTTTCTTAGGCCTAGCGGGGTACTAGCGGAGATTTGTTGAGGGTTTCTCATCCATTACGGCACCTTTGACCAAGTTGACTCAGAAAAATATAAAGTTCCAATGGTCAGAGGATTGTGAGAAAAGCTTCCAGGAATTGAAGACCTGACTTACTTTAGCACCAGTGTTGACTTTACCCGAGGGTACTGACGGCTTTGTTGTATATTGTGATGCTTCGAGAGTCGGACTGGAATGTGTGTTGATGCAACGTGGGAAGGTGATAGCATATGCCTCTCGACAGTTAAAGATTCACGAAAAGAATTACCCGACCCATGATCTTGAGTTGGCCGCGGTGGTGCTTGCACTAAAGATATGGTGGCATTACTTGTATGGGGTTCACATGGACGTGTTCACGGATCACAAGAGCTTACAATATCTGTTCACGCAGAAAGATCTCAATCTTCAACAAAGGACGTGGTTGGAGTTGCTAAAGGACTACGATATGAGCATTCTTACCACCCGGGCAAGGTTAATGTGGTTGCGGATTCTCTTAGTAGGCTCTCTATGGAGAGTGTGTCCCACGTGGATGAGGGAAAGAAGGATTTGGTGAGATATGTCCACCGAATTCAAGGTTGGGGGTTAGATTGATCGACTCGACTGATGGCGGCGTTGTTGTGCAGAATGGGTCAAAATCGTCCTTGGTGGTTGATGTCAAATCTAAACAAGATGAAGATCCAGTTTTGGGGAAGCTGAAGGAAGCGGTGCAGAGTAAAAAGATAGAGGTTTTCTCCTAAGGGGGAGATGGTGTCCTTCGATACCAGGGTCGGCTATGTGTTCCAGACATTGATAATTTGAGAGTCCGGATATTGCATAAGGCACATGGTACCAGACATTCCATCCATCCGGGTTCCACGAAGATGTATCGGGACTTGCGGGAAATCTATTGGTGGAATGGTATGAAGAAGGATATCGCAGAGTTCATAGCCAAGTGTCCAAATTGTCAGCAAGTGAAGGTCGAGCACCAAAGGCCAGGAGGGGTACTTCAGGATATTAGCATTCCCTCTTAGAAGTGGGAAGAGATTAATATGGATTTTATTACAGGCCTACCTCATACTCGCTGACACTATGATTCCATTTGGGTGGTGGTAGACAGGTCAACAAAGGTTGCACACTTCCTACCGGTTAAGACCACAGATTCAGCGGATGATTATGCCAAGTTGTATATTCGAGAGTTGGTTCGACTTCATGGAGTGCTCTTGTCTATTATTTCAAACCGAGGTACTCAGTTTACCTCCCAGTTCTGGAGGTATTTTCATAAGGGACTTGGGACTCAGGTTAAGCTCAGCACAGCATTCCATCCGCAAACGGATGGCCAGGCGGAACGAACAATCCAGACTCTTGAGGATATGTTGAGGGCATGTGTAATGGATTTTAAAGGTAGTCGGAAAGATCATTTTCCCTTGATCGAGTTTGCTTATAATAATAGTTATCACTCTAGTATCCAGATGGCACCGTTTGAGGCCCTCTATGGGCAAAGGTGTAGATCTCTCATCGGATGGTTTGAGGTTGGTGAGGCAGCTTTGATAGGGCCAGAGGCGGTTCATGGGGCGATGGTGAAGGTCCAATTGATAAGGGACCAATTGAAAACCACTCAGAGTCATCAGAAATCATATTTTGATGTGAGGAGAAGAGAGTTGGAGTTTGATGTGGATGACTGGGTATTTCTAAAGGTATCTCCCATGAAGGGAGTCATGCAGTTTGGAAAGAAAGAGAAACTCAGTCCCCGCTATGTTGGTCCCTATCGGGTTGTGAGAAGAGTTGGTAAGGTGGCGTATGAGTTGGACTTGCCCTCGGAGTTATATTTAGTTCATTCGGTGTTTCATGTGTCGCTTTTGAAAAAGTGTTTGGGTGGTCCAGCCTTGATAGTCCCGGTAGACAGCATTAGAGTAAAAGATAGCCTCAGTTATGAAGAAATTCCCATTGAAATCTTGGATCGTCAGGTTCGAAAGTTGAAGAACAAATAAGTAGCTTCAATTAAGGTTTTATGGAGAAATCATCATGTTGAGGGAGCTACATAGGAAGCCGAAGCGGATATGAAGGCGAGATACCCACATTTATTCTCTATCGGCTTAGCTCCGACTTGAGTTTTCAGCTCTACTCTATGATCCCACTTAGTTTTCATGCTTAGTTCATGTGTTCAAGTTTCTTTCATGTATACTGATGAGCCCGCAAGTGTACGGGTTGTACAAGTAATATAGTGGCCCTTTTTAAGAACCGGAATGTCGAACCCACAGGGACTGGACTACAGGGTAAA
>JACEIK010005004.1:32657-77836 GCA_018107945.1 Datura stramonium
CTTAGAATTTTGAATGATCCAGTAAGTTTTATAGCTCATAGACAGGGGTGGATCTATGTGGTATTCAGGGGGTTCACCCAAACTCCCTTCATCAGAAAATTAAACTATATATATATAAGGTTATATTCAAAATTTATAATTAAACCCATTAAAATAAAGCAAAGTTTAGCTTAGTGGTTAAGGGGGTTCAAAGTTTTCCAAGGGTTGCAAGTCCAAGTCTGTAATGACTCATACATCATTACGAGGGGAATAAGTTTTGAACATCCTAACTGGCCTATGTCGTGGGCAGGAAGCTGTTGGTTGAGTGTTAGTGAAAATTCTAAGTTGGGGAGTAGTTTGAGAGCAGGAATGGGAGCTAGTAGTTATAGGGGACCACTACAACGGGGGAATTTTAGCTGCAGTGAGACTATTATTATGGTCGGAGTCCTGCTATAATGGACCAGGAGAATAATCTCCAGATCCACAGTGGCGATGTCCTGACTACCATAGCGTGTACGCTACAGCGGCCGACGGAAATCAGTAAGTGGATTTTAAGTGAGATTGTAGGGTTTATTCCCTATTATTTCTAAAGCACGAAGTACTGGAAATAGGGGCGATTTTCTCAAGAGCAGAGCAATTCCTTCCCAAGGTAAGAAACATTATTTTGATTCCCTAACCCCGTAAAATTAATAGGGGGACCTATTAAGATAGAAAATCCTAGGGGGAAAACCTAGAACGATGAAAAGTAAGGGAACTATTTGGGTATTGAAGGATGATTGATTCCTAGATTTGTCAACTTGTATTTGTTGCTTTCTATGGGGAATGCGATGTAGAATTTCATTTACATGGTAGTATGATACCTATAAATTGGTGAAGTTAGAACCCTTAACTCTAAAAACTTCTTTAAGGGGGAATAGAGGAGTATAAAACTCCACGAACTAGGTTGGGATGATTGTAGCAAGGCTGGATTATGATAATTTAATCTTTAAATATTGAATTGGACCTTATACGTGTAGAATCTGGAAGGTGTGAATTTCCAGTCCCTTGGTCAGAAGTGAATGATGGAATGTTATCATTTGTTTTAGACGTTAAACATTCAAAAGCACTAAGGAAAGGAAAGGTTCCAGCTGAGTGATTGACATTTGACCCTCTAAATTAAGGTAGGTCATGGTTTAGAAGGAGTTAGACTTATCATAGTGACATGTATAGATGTGGATAATCTGTATATTGGTCTCTATACCTTAACTGTTTTAAATCTTCCTTGTTGAATTCCCTGAAAGAGTGATCCTAATGCAATGTGTTACTTGTGTAATATGGAAGTGAATGTGTATGGTTTGTTCACGTCCTATTGTATTTGTTTTGAATGATATCGAATTATTCAAATGTTTAAGTTAATGGAGGTAAGATGAGGCCTCATAAAAGTCATGTCAATGGACTCAACGATAATATATTGATTATGAGAATGAATGCGGATACTACGAATATCCTGAAATGAGTGGCTCGTGCCTGAGGGGAACATCTAGGTAAGTAATGATGATTGATTGCTTGTGTCTGAGGGGAGCATCCAGAAGATCGCATGAGTGGGAGTGGGTACCACGCTGCTATGGTATATGAATTTCTAGAGTCCCCTACAGGTCATGACTAGAAGGGAGAAATAAGACCCTCAAATATGTGTGTACATCGATGTTTAGTGATTGGGTATTCATGGTGATGTAAAGGAGGCGTGTACCCGACATGTCACCATTTATTGTATTATTTGATTTACTGTAAGAATGTAAGTGGTTGCCGTCTGAATTATTGAGGTATTGTAAAGAATTGATGGTTGGAAGAGTTAAATGAGGACTCCTAATTGAGTTGTGCAATCTTCTGTGAATGAATCACCCTATGTTTTCTATGTGGTTATACGGTATCAATTATCTATTGATGATTGTGAATAGTGTGGGTGATTATAATGATTGTAAGTTTTAAAGAGTTAATAAAATATTAGGTGCAGCTAAGTCGAGCTATTTCCAAGGCAGTACCGCTGTAGTGGAACTTGTTCCACTGCAACGAGACCTTGGCAGTGGTCAAGCGACCGCTATAGCGATGGCCCAATCCAGTGAGCACGACGGTTAGCATCTTAGCAGAAGTAATTCCTGAATGAGTATTGTCTATATATGAATGGTGTTCTGAGCTAATTACATATTTTTGTTTACATATATGTATGTTATTACGTAAGATCGACTGATGATGCCTACCAGTACTGTGTTTTATACTGACGCTACTCCTGCACTTCTTTTCTGAGTGTAGAATCCAATATTGGAGGCTCATCTCAACCTTACATCTAGAGCAGCAACAGACTAACAAAAAGATGAGTGATACGAGATGTGTTGTTCTGCCCCTCCACAGAAGATGTCTCTTGTCCAGACATTGATAGTTTCTTGTTCTTTTTTTTGAGATACTCTTAAACAATGTTTAGGTAGTTTTCTTCATGTGAAATGACAATCAGATTCTGGGAGTGTTATCATAGCGGATAATTTTTGGTTTCTTTAATTATAGCGATGTTCCATTAGTAAATCTTTAAAATGTGTTTATCTTCTTTAATTGTAACGATGGTTTTGGGGTAAAGAGATGAAAAATTTTGGTTCGCCCACTGCAGGGTTAGTGTGGGTTCTAATTACGACCATTTGGGTCATGAAAAAGTTGGTATCAGAGCTCTAGGTTCATTGATCTTACTGCACGAAGACGAGTCTAGTAGAGTCTCGCGGATCAGTGCAGAGACGTCCATAACTTATCTTCAAGAGGCTGTAGGACTTTAGGAAAACTCCCTTCTTTCTTTCCTTTTCATGCAATTTCTTGATTCTAATTGGTATCTGGTGATCAAATGGTATCTAAAAATTCTTCTTTATTTCCCTCACAGATGGTGAGCACATGTGCAGGTGAAAACAGAGAGGAAGCACCTGAGCCAGTAGCAGCAGGCGTAGTTCATGGCAGAGGACGGTGTACAGGTCGCGGGCAGAGTCCTGCTGCTACCAGAGGAGGGGCCAGCTCTCCTGCTCCTGTTCGAGAAACATCAGCATTTCTGTAGCACCGGTGGTGCAAGAGAGGATGGTTGTAGAGGCGGAGGTTCCTACCCATGGAGAGGCCGCAGCTGCTCCAGTATCCTTTGAGGTCTGGCTCAGGTTCTTAACTTCTGAGTGGCCTCGTGGGTAATAGAGCAGTGCCAGTGACTCTTGTAGGGCAGAATTCAGGGATATAACATAAAACTGCTATGGCTCCCCCTATTGATGATAGGTCAGTGGTTGTGATGTTCCCGAGGCCGGTAGCTGGACCAGTAATGACTGGAAAGGAACATGACTTGTTGTGGAGGTTCACCAAGAGAAAGCCTCCCACCTTCTATGGTATTGAGACAGAGGACGCCTACGAGTTCATCATCGATTGTCATCAGAAGCTCCACAAAATGGGGGCAATGGAGAAGTACAGGGTTGAGTTTGTCACCTTTTAGCTGATGGGAGATGCTAAGCTCTAATGGAGGGCTTTTGTGGAGTGCAGACCAACAGGGTCACCACCCTTGACCTAGACCTAGTTCTAATCTACTTTTCTGGAGAAGTACGTACCCCGTATCTTGAGATATAAGAGGTGGAACGAGTTCACCACTATTGAGAAAGGGAGCTCTTCAGTCGCAGCATATGAAGCTCGTTCCACTCACTATCCAGGTATGCTCTGCCTTTACTGCCCACAGAGGAGAAGAAGATCAGGCGATTTGTTAAAGCCTGAATGTGGGTCTCTGGTTGTCATCCCTTCAGATAGTCTCTACAGGCAGGACCTTTCAGGAAGTAATGGAGTATGTGAAAAATATGGAGGGGGTGAAACAGGATGGTTACACGAAGAATGCCGAGAACAAGGCTCGAAAGGTGGATTCTTACAACGGCTTTTTTGCTAGGACTCCAGTAGCTCATGGATACTTGGGATGCCTGTTTAGTCATCTATGCACGTGTCAACTAGGAGTCCACTAGGGACCACTCCCCGACCAGCAGGTACGGTTGGGAGTAACCAGATAATTTTCTCAAACTTCGGGGCTCGTCCTATTTCTTCGATTCCAACTCAGAACCAGTGATTGAGAATGTGTGTCATGAGTACTGAGAGTATGGCCATATATGTAGGTGGTGTCCGAGATTTGGTCAGGGCAGGCAGATTGTTCCGTACCTAGCTCCTCGAGCTCCAGCTCCCACAGTTAGGGAGGGGCAGTCAGCTAGTTGTTAGAGGTGGCACCCAAATAGGTAGAGGAAGTTCTCAAATCGGAAGGGGTGGCAATCAGTCTGATAGAAGGATTACACAGCCTAATAGGGACAGGTCTTAGGCAGGTAATCATGCCTATTTTTATGTATTTTTTGGTAGGCCCAAGGTAGAGGCTTTCGATGCTGTTATCACAGGTATGATTTTTGTGTTTGACAAAATGGCTACGACTTTGTTTGATCCTTGTTCTAC
Organism: Datura stramonium; assembly: GCA_018107945.1. Classification (NCBI taxonomy): domain Eukaryota; kingdom Viridiplantae; phylum Streptophyta; class Magnoliopsida; order Solanales; family Solanaceae; genus Datura; species Datura stramonium. The sequence continues at coordinate 37,104 of JACEIK010005004.1, forward strand.
TTTTTCCTATGTGTCTTCTTATTTTGCTTTGGTATTGGATCTATCTTGTGATGTACTTGATACTCCTATCCATATGTGTTGTCGCCTAAGCACACACAAGCGCACGTGGTCATCAAGTAATATAGGATTGAATGTCTCGATTATCGATCCCTTAGAGACTTGTCAGATCAATCATTTTAAGGTTATTACTTTATTTTGCTATTCCAACAAAATAGATAAGATAGAGAACTGATTTGAAGAATTAAACTACTAAAGACTTGAAATGTAAAATTAACTAAACATTGTTACAAACTTGTTTGTACTTCAAATGATGATGAAAATCTAGGGAATTGGTACTTTCATTTCTAGTTGAGTTCTCAAGAAATGATTATGCTAGATTGGTTCCTCCTAAGGTTGATAGTTGCAAGTTATTATCCCATTTCTTGCAACTCTCCCAAGCATCCAAGAACTATCTCATGAATCCTAACGCTTATATCCCTATGGTCGAAAGAGAAACATGAAACGACGGTTATGCCTACTTCTATTTCAACTAAACAGGGTTGAAGGGTATATCGTTATCCTCAACAATAACTTCTAACCTTCAAACAATGGGCCAAAGGATCTTCGAATATTTTTTATTTTATATTTACTTTTAACCCTTTCATTTCCCTTTCCTAAGTTCAACCAAAAGCCAATAGATTTACTCACAAGGTGATCAGTCTAGTGAATAAGCAATTAAAACAAGTAAATATAAATAACCTTTAATGAAAAATAAAAAAAACATTAATCAGTCTATCTAACTTCAACAATCAATTGTGGCCAGAACCCTAGACGGGGCGTTTAGTCACTCATAGACAAATGGAAAAACAAAGATAACATCATCATTCTCAGTAAAACAATAAAGAAAAGAAGAAACCTAAGTAGAACTTGTCTCTCCTCCAAAAGTTGTGTTTACAACCTTCTACAATCAAACAAAATGAAGTTTGATATGCTAAAAACGAACTAGATGTTATATATATATAGGTGAGCCTTCAAATGACACTTTTTCCCTCAAGTATTTGGCTTAAAAATCAGCAAAATCCCATCCAGGAGGGTCTGGCACGCCGCCCCATACATAGTCCCAAGGAGTTAGTCAAATTTCCTCTGAAGAATGGCTCCGAGCGCCCCACTTCGGCCATAGCACCAACAACTTGGCCAAATATTGTACTTCTAACACCTCTTGCCCCACACTTCATCCATAGAACTAGAATTTTAGTCAATTTTTTGAGATTTAGGACCCTTCTAACACCCCACTTCATCCATAGCCCCAGAATGTTAGGACAATTTTCTATGTTTGGAATGCTTCTGGGCTCCAGGCCATCCATTTCGCCAAGGTGTTAGTCAAATTCTCATCTCTGGAGCTAAGGAACCTGGTGCCCCATGCCATCCATAGAACCAACTTTTGTGTGTTTTTCTCTAAAACACAAGTCTTGGGCGCGCCACGCCAGCCATAGCTCCAGGCCGACTTTCACAAACTTTTCTTCTTCACACTTTGAGTTATTTTTGGGTCCTTTTTCCTTGGTTTCCTGCTCAAAACATATATAAACATTCATTAGCTTACAATAAACATGAAACAAATGAATTCATACAGTTTGTAAGTATTAGGAACTCAAAACAAGTCAAAATATGGGTAAAAACATGGAAAATGGGCATAAGAATATGTCTAACATCAATGTGTCTACTCCTGATAGGGATTCTGTGGTAGTGGATAGGATCTGTCATGATTGCATTATTTACTTTATGGGTTGTGATACTCTGGTATATTTTATATGGTAGATTTTGATTTGATTTTGGGGATGAGCTGGTTGTCTCCTTACCATGCCATTCTGGATTTCCCTGCTAAGACCGTCACTATATCGGGCCTAGGGTCGTCTAGGTTGGGGTAGGAAGAGAATTATTTCCCTACTCCTAATAACTTCATCTCTTATATTCATTCCCGAAAATTGGTAGATCGGGGGTGTTCAACATATCTAGCTCAATTCGGGATACCAGTTTCGAGGGCCCTTCCATGGAGTCGGTCCCGGTAGTTTGTGAATTCTTAGAGGTATTTCCTTCAGATATGCCTAGCATGCCACCAGACCGTGATATTGATTTCTATATAGACTTAGAGCTAAGGACCCATCCTATTTCTATACCCTTCCTATTTAGGAAATTTGTGAAAAAGAAAAAGCGGGGGTTGTCTAATATCTTTCTCATTAGTTGATACCTCAAGGGAACTTTAAGAACTAAAATGGAGTCATGACGTTTTAATTACTGAATCGCTTCCCAACGGTCTATTTCGGATTTGTTTAGATCTGATTCGAAATTCTGTTTCAAATGCAACTTTTGTCGAATAGGGAAATTGTGATAATCAAGATAGGATAAGATAGGGTCGTCAAACCCACTAAAATCATAACATAAAAATGCATTGTGGAATACCCGAAAGCTTCTTTTTTTTAGTCCAGCAAGGCGGTAAACATAAAATCAAAGCGGAAAGAGAAATGAGACTTTTATTTATATCGATACTTGGTTGGCCACTGTCTGTGCACTTTTCAAAGCAGAGCAACTGATTCTTGCTCGCTTAGGAGGAAGAGGGGAAGCTCTTTGCTTTAGGCTAGTCGAAGAAACGCGATCAATCATTCGACTCAAGGGTGAAATTGTAGAGAAGATGTTTCAATTGGACAAAGATCACCTAATTTTCTGAAAGAAAAAAGACATGCGATTATTAAAGACTCCATTCGAACAATGCAGCAAAGGGAATACTCCTCTCGAAAGCTGTCAGAAAAGCTGGAAGACTTAAATGGAAAAAATGTATATGATTCCGCTACCTATAAACGACTTTTTAAAATCAAATAAAAATATCATAAGTTTGGAACATTCGGTTGTTATTGAGACTCCTTTTCTTGAGAAAGTTTTTTTTATTTCATAGAGAGGGGTAAGTTTAGATCGCTCACATGGCTACATCCGTCTCGCCAAAGTACGGTTGAGAAATCGACATGATATATTTGCTCACATTCCAGGCGAAGGTCATAATTTGCAGGAACATTCTATGGTCTTAATAAGAGGAGGTAGAGTGACAGATTCGCTAGGTGTGAAATTCCATTGTATTCGAGGAGTCAAGGATTTGTTGGGAATTCCGGATCGAAGAAGAGGCAAATCAAAATATGGTGCAGAAAATCAAAATCGATATGAATGGAAGATTCCTCTGGAAATCCTTTTTCTCGGTAAAGATAGGTACGAAGTCACTCGACTGAAGGGAGAGGGAACAACCACAACGTTACACCCCAAAACTATACTATGCCCTTCCCAATGACCTAGAATATAGTACACTTCACTCTTTCTTGACTAGTCTAGTAGACTATATTCTCCCGTGGAGGTGAGTGGAGGAAGCTGTGAAGCTTCTAACTCTAATTACCAACTCGGGACTATATTAGTATAAAGCGGAATTATCCCTTTATGTCATCCTCCCTCGCTTACCACCATGAACAAGAAGTTGAGGTCCTTGGCATGGCTTGCCTTGGCCAGACTAGGGAAGAACCAGTCGCAAGGACAGGAATGAGCGTACTGTAGACAGTATGAGAGAAAGTAAAATTTTGTTTACAAGGAACAAGCTCAATTGAGGCCACCTTGCATTGTCTCTATAATCTTTTCTCGCTGTCTGGGAGATCCACTCATCACCCATATCACTTGACAACCCAACCTTTTCATTCATTAAAGTAATGTGATTCCATGTCTCTGATGATTCGGAAGGAGGAAAGAGACAAGCCTTTGACAGATCCGTTGAAGAAGGATCAAAGTTAGAACTAGTCTGAAGCTTGTCAAAAGGCTTTTGACGGTTTGAAGATGGCGATGGTGATGGAACCGACCTTATTCACGCAGCGAAGAAAGGCCGAGTGGAAGGGGGCAGTCAGTTGGCTGCTTCTTTGCCATGCGCTTTGCTTCATTTTATTTTATATAAGAAAGAGCGAAAATGAGAGTGAAAGGCAAGGGAAAGCGATAGAAAGGATAGTCCCTCGCGCGAACTACTACTACTAGAAAATGGTGAGACCATTAGTGAAAGAAGGACCAAGGAGGATCCTATCCTAAAGGAGAAGGAGGAGTAAGAGGAGTCAGTTTTCTTTGAAGATCGAGGAATGTAGTGTCGGACAATTATGCCATTTGGAAGAAGTCTTCTGCAGAAGAAAAGCCTGTTACGAGTAGGCGGAGAGGAAAGATCTCCAGATATTCTTATCTCATTCCATTCCAGTGGCTCAACCAGTAACCAATGGAGAAAACTCAAAAATCCATGGTTTCCCGGTAGAACCCTATTTCGCCCAAGTTATTTCGGAATCGGAAAAAAGAAGCAGTTTTTTGCACAGATCTCATAGTGAAGGTCCCACTTATATATAGTATTTGGCCAAAGAAGCATCGGACATGTTGGATTTCTTACCTTCTTGGGACTCCATGGACCAAAATCTGCTTTTATTATATGGTCAATACCGATCTACTTTAGTAGATCATATGGATGTTGAAAAAGCTTCTAATTTGGATGAAATAGAAACATCTCTTTTCCATTTCTATTTACCCAGTTCATATCTTTCTTTCGTGCATTCCTGGGAGGAATTTGATCGGCCTTTCTTTATCTTCTTCCCGGTCTGATCGGTCGAGCTCTCATAATCGATCGCTCATATGTCCATTTCGTTCTGGCTAGAGAAGTTGGGATATTCTATGTTTAATGATAAATAGTAAAGTTATGCACTCAAGCTAGCAAAAAACAATACTGAGGTTGATAGGGGCATTACTGGTAATTTCCAAGGTGCTTTCCTAAGTCTTAACCATTGGCTAGCGCTCATCTCTAGCTCTGTTTCCAACCATTCATTTCATATATCATTCCCGTATGCAATACCTCTTATTTAATCTTGCTATACGTCCAAGCCTTCTCCCATCGGTAGTTGGAAGAGGGCTTTATAAGAAGGTCTTGGGACCTATGAACAGAACAACACAACAAAATGATGAAATGAAGAAGAATGAACGGGAGGCATCGGAGGAAAGACTGACGAACTTGTTACTTGTGTTTGGTTAACTACTTTACTGACTTGGGGTTCTTTCTCGTAAGTGGTATACCTACACCCTGCACGCACACTCACTATATCTATATACGTAAAACTTTATAGCCTTTCAAAAAAGCCCCTCTCCTTAGAGTCAAGTGGCTGAATGCCCCTCTCCCTTCTTTTGAGTCTACGCGCTTCTGCTTAGTATGTCGTTTATATGCTTCTTAATAAGCCAGAGGCCCCTCTTTTTTGTTATTCTTTTTCTTGCGCACCAATCCGGGGGCTAAGGGACCCAATTCTTAAGACTCAAGATCGTAGTCGTGGTTTGAAGATGATTTGAAGATTCATTTGACAGAGAAGGGTGTCTTGGTTGCCTATACTGAGGTTGAATGAATCATTCCACCTGGCAACAACAAAAGTGGAGTTTGGCACAGGTCAAAGGGGAAATAAAGGAGGAATTCCACTTTGGAAAGGAAAAGGGCAGTTCTAAATGAAGGAACCTGGGGCAAGCTTCCCGGTGTCCAAGTGTCAAGTCCCGAGGGCTTGTGTCCGCCGAAAGCTTCCTTTTTTGCTTTTTAGTCTTTCTTTGCAATGAACCGAAAGGTGAGAGGCAGGGCTCAGTCTGAAGGTTTAATTTAAAGTCACTAGTCAGTCCAACTGCACGAGTGAAAAGCGAAAGTGAAGATTACGTGCAACCAGGTGTAACGTGTCAAAGGTCGTGGAACCATGGCAATTAGGATCTCAAGACGTAATAACACCTATAATGCAAGGAATAACAGACTTACATCACGATGTCTTTTTCTTTGTTATTCTGATTTTGGTTTTCGTATCATGGATCTTGGGTCACGCTTTATGGCATTTCCACTATAAAAAAATCCAATCCCCGCAAAGGATTGTTCATGAAACTACTATCGATATTCTTCGGACCATATTTCCTAGTATCATCCCTATGTTCATTGATATACCATCATTGCTCTGTTATACTCAATAGACGAGGGGCCCGTTTGAAGTGGCAAAGGCCTATGCTATAGTAAGAAAAAAAGTAGGTTGAGGTCACAAAGTTACTTAGTCGAACTAGAAAACTCTAAAGAAAGGGAGGCTAAGATTACGAAGTAAGGTCAGTTGGTAAAGGAAAGCTCAGGTTATGAAATCGCATAGCCATTAATTAATTTCAAAATGAAAGAAAATGAAAGTAGTAGTGAGGCGTCGTTACGGAGTTGCGTCAGTTGTGGATATAGACTAGGCTAAGGGACGGACTTCATCTCTTCTATTTTCTTCACTTACACCTTACACATCAGCTGAGTCTAACGAGGCTCAAGTGCGGAGCCTTCCACTGTGGACTGAGACTACGCAAAGGTAGAACACCATGGAAACTTCGTTGACTTTATCATCAACCTTGATTTCACTACGCTCAATAAGCACCCGGAATAGCGGAAATAGGTTCGTGTTTGCCTAGTGCTTTCATCAATATGAAAGAGGAAGCTTCTGGGCTGTACATGTACAACTAGGGGTTGGGAGATGTTGAATAGTAAATTAAACAAAGATGACACTATCCAATTGGCCGAACGGAAGATCGACATGAGAAGCCGATGTTCTTGGTATAGAATCATATGTAGATTTCTTAACTATGTTGTTACGCATTGGCATGAGCAAGAAAGCAGATAAGAGAAAATCAGAAAAAGGGGGATTCGAATCGCCTATTTTTCCCCTTTTTTTTTGCAAGAAAAAAGAAAAAAAAGTAACTGAAATAAATAGTAAATAGGAGGCATAGTAGCAGAAAGAGAAAGATGCCTGCCACTTAAAAGAGACCGAAGAAGGTTCAACTACCGCCGGTGCGAGGCCTTCAGATAATTACCGCTTTGCACGAGCTTCAAAAGAAAGAGAGATCGAGTCACTAAGCAGAGAATTAGATCCGAGAAAGAAAGAGAGGAGAGCAGAACTTTGCTTCTCTGCTGTGGCATAAGCAATAGCAAACAATCTCTAACTATGTAGTTTAAGTGGTCCGCTGTCTAACATCTTTCGTATCTTGTTCATGTTCGGTGACCTTCGCTGAGGTTTTTGATCTACCTCCGAAACCTAAATCCATCTTTTTAAATGGCTAATGCCTAGATTAGGTCTTAAAAAAAGGTTGTCAATAAAAAGAATTAACTCCATGCTGACATGGCTTTGAGGTTCACTCAAGATCCGGATTCCCCCTGGGATTATTAATTATGTATACATAAGGAATATTTAACAAAGTAGACCAGCACTTTTTATTCGTTAATAGCCGTTACATGGGAATACATCAAATAGGAAGCTTACACACAACAAAGACACTTAGCATAGGAGTAGATCTCCATCAAACAAAGAAAAAGAAGAAACACACTACTTTGCGTCTACAAACACTTATTTAAACCTTAGAAAACTAAAAAGAGTCGATGGACTCTTCTATTCTACTCTCTCTTTTGGTGCTCACCTTGTTCTAGCCAATCTTCGTATTGGTGTTTTTTTATGGATTTCCATTTCAAGTATTGCTCCCGCTGGACTTCTTATATTGGGATATGGATCAAATAATAAATATTTCTTTTTAGGTGGTCTACGGGCAGCTGCCCAATCAATTAGTTATGAAATACCATTAGCTCTATTTGTGTTATCAATATCTCTACGTGTGATTCTGTGAGACCTAAAATTTCTCCAAATTTGTATATATATTCATTTTTCTTCAGCATTTGAGTTGATGAACTAAACCATATAGTTATATGAGTGAAAGAAAATGGCTTAGAAATTTGCAGTAAAAAGGTTGTTTTTTTTCTGTAGTACCTCGACGTGACATGAGCATGAAAGGGGTTCAAGAATCAATTTTCTTTTTATAAGGGATAAAATCACTTATTTTGGATTTTTTACCCCATATTGTAGGGTGGATCTCGAAAGATACGAAAGATCTCCCTCCAAGCCGTACATACGACTTTCATCGAATACAGCTTTCTGCCGAATTCTATATGTATCTATAAGATCGAGTATGGAATTCTATTTACTCACTTTAAATTGAGTATCTGTTTCCCTCCCTTTCCTGCTAGGATTGGAAATCTTGTATTTTACATATCCATACGATTGAGTCCTTGGGTTTCTGAAATAGTGTAAAAAGAAGTGCTTCGAATCATTACTATTTGACTCGGACCTGTTCTAAAAAAGTTGAGGTATTTTGAATTGTTTGTTGACACGGACAAAGTCAGGGAAAACCTCTGAAATTATTTCAATATTGAATTTTGGACATACAAAAAACCCCTTTCTCCTTTTCTAAATAATGTAAGCTTTGAAGCTATAGCTTGCTGGTTTTTTCCATCATCCAATCCATAACAAATCGAATGAAACCTAGCAAAAAAGAAGTGAACACTTTGCTGAGGAACAAGGCTTCGTGTTTGTTTTGCTTCAACCCCCAATCCGCTCTCGCTCGCCGCTACTAGCGGGGTCTCGGTACCATCAATTCTTAACCTTGCCAAAACCTTCATCCATCATGTATTGGTCGTACCAAGGCCTGATATAAGGGTAAGCCAATAATGAATAACCCTTTCTTCCCTGCCTCCTCGACCTTCATTCCCATCCTATAGCCAAAGTGATAGCGGTTGTAGCATCCACCGGTAATGTGTAGAAGATGGTAAGATTTCTATGTGGATAGGACGTATCAACACCTTTTGCATCTTTTCATTTGAAAGGAAATATATAAGAATAATATAGCGTTGGGTCCTGCGGACCAGGATAACCGAAGATAAAAACCTAAATGTGCCAGGAACCTAATACTTCAAATCTTTGTTGTGGAGTCGATAAATTATACGCCCTTTGTTTGAATCATAAGGACTTACTTCAATTTTGACTCTATCTCCTGGTAGTATCTGTAGAAAACTATGTCAGATCTTTCCTAAAATAGAATTTCAAATCAGATCTAAACAAACCCGAGACAAACCGTTGGGAAACGATTCAGTAATTAAAGCTTCATGACTCCATTTTGGTTCTTAAAGTTCCCTTGAGGTATCAACTAATGAGAAAGATATTAGAAAACCCCCCTCCCCTTTGTCTTTTTCACAAATTTCCTAAATAGGAAGTTCCTCCAAGGACTGTTAGAGCTCTCTTCAACCTGCTCATGGTTAGATCAATCAATTTAGGGTCAAATAGGAAGAACTAGAAGATTCCACCTCTGGAAAGTTCCTACACCCTACCGAATGGCACAAGTTGAGTTGAGAGAACTCACGGAGCAATTGTAGGAACTTCTTAGTAAAGGGTTTATCAGGCCGAGTGTCTCCCCGTGGGGTGCCCTAGTCTTGTATGTGAAAAATAAGGATGATAATATGTGGATGTGCATTGATTACTGTCAGCTGAATAAGGTAACTATCCAGAATAAATACCCTCTTCCTCAAATAGATGACCTGTTTGATCAGTTACAGGGGCAGCGGTGTTCTCCAACATTGACTTGAGATTGAGCTATCATCAGTTGAAAATTCACACTGAGAATATTCCCAAGATGGATTTTTGGACCTGGTATGGACATTATGAGTTTCTAATTATGTCCTTCAGACTCACTAATGCTCTAGCAGCATTCATGAGCTTGATAAATGGAATATTCAAACCCTATCTAGATTTATTTGTAATCGTATTCATTGATGCTATCTTGGTATACTCTCAGACTAAGCAGGAACATGAGAATCATCTGAGGATTGTGTTGGGGTTACTGAAGGAGAAACACTTGTATGCCAAGTTCACCAAATGTGAATTTTGGATGGAGTCGGCATCTTTTCTGGGACATGTAGTCTATGAGGAGGAGATTAAGGTAGATCTATAGAAGGTGGAGGAAGCACAAAACTGGGCTAGGCCTACTATGGTTATAGAGATTCAGAGTTTTGTGGGGCTGGCTAGTTACTACTGCCGGTATGTGAAGGGATTTGCATCTATTGCCTCAGTGTTGACAAGGTTGACTCAGAAGGATGTGCCTTTTCAATGGTTTGAGGAATGTGAAGAGAGTTTTTAGAAGCTCAAAACCCTGCTAACCATGGCACCAATCCTAGTTCTATAGGTGGAAGGTAATGATTTCGCAGTTTATTGTGATGCCTCACAATCTGGGTTGGATGTTGTGTTAATGCAGGAAAGAAAGGTCACTTTCTATGCTATGAGGTAGTTGAAGGTGAACAAGAAGAATTACCTCGGGCATTACCTGGATTTGGCAGCGGTAGTGTTCACTCTGAAAATCTGGAGGCATTACCTGTATGGGGTTCGTTGTGAGGTGTTCACGGATCGTCACAACTTGTAGTATGTGTTTTTCCAGAAAGATCTTAATTTGAGATAGAGGATATGGATGGAACTACAAAGATCTTAATTTGAGATAGAGGATATGGATGGAACTACTTAAATATTATGATGTGGCAATCCTGTATTACCCATGGAAGGCAAACGTGGTGGTCGATGCTTTGAGCCGGAAAGCGGTGAGTACGGCAGCCTAGCTTGCTTGGAAGCTACTCGACTGCTGATAGCCGAAGAAGTCCAGACACTAGAGAATAGTCTGATGAGACTTTCATTAACAGAAACAGGTGGAATACTAGCCAGCATGGAGGCTAAGTCATCACTGTTAGAAGAGATAAAGGCCAGGCACTTTGAGGATGCAAAGCTGAGTAAGATTCGAGACAAGGTCCTGCAAGGGAAGCTAAGGAAGCAGTCTAGATGGCGAAGGGGTCCTGAGGATAAAGGGACGTGTGTGTGTTCCCCGGGTTGATGAGCTGATTAAAACCATCCTAGCAGAAGCCCACAACTAGAAGTACTCCATCCATCCTGGGATACTAAAATGTACCATGACTTGAAGCGGCATTATTTGTGGGGCAGGATGAAGAGGGATATTGTTGATTATGTCGCCCAGTGTTTGAACTATCAGCAGGTGAAGTATGAGTACTGGACGTTCGGGGGAGTACTTAGAGTATATCCATCCCATAGTGGAAATGGGAGAGTGATGAGTTGGTAATTTACCTACTCATTAGGCTCTTAGACATGAGTTTTTGTTTGGTTCTCAAGTCAATTAGGTAGATGTTATGCTCTTTCTCCTTGATCTTTGTAGGTATTTAACTTGAGTAGAGAAAGCATGAAATGGATCAAAAAGCATAAACTTAGATGAGGACCAGAGCTCCACCGGAGGCACAGGCGAAACACTAGTAAATCGCAGATACCTATTGGGCTGAAGAATAATGGCTACCGGTGAACCGCCAGTGCCAACGCCGAATTGATCCAAAACCCACTGGCACCCGGATGTGACAGACTGGCGGACTTCGGACCAGCACCAGCAAATCGCCAGTGACTCGCAAGTGAGGTCCATCAAAAAAGGGCAAAAATGTCTAATTTAGAAAAAGAGGAGCATTTTGTACCCTACTTTTGTACATTTTCAAAAGAGAACTGAACCTTTTATTCCAGATCATTATTCCATTGTATTGAATATTGAATAGAAAGTAGAGAGAAGTTGGAGAATGGAATTTTAGAGAGAGAAATCTTCATTTTCTTCTTTGAAAAGGTAGAAAAAACTCCATTGGAGACCAAAACCTTGTGCTTGAAATTTCTTACTCATTTTGTTGAATGGATATTGAATTATTACTTAATGCAATGTATTCTTCTACTTACATGAGTAGCTAAATTCTTTGTTAGGGGTGTGTGAATGATTGGGGTTGATTTGTATTGGGTATTATATAATTGATTTTATATTTACTCAATTAGTCTAATTCTAGTGTTTCATCTGAGTTTTAATCTAAATACTCATAGTTGCAATTGTGGGTTGTATTTACTTACTCTAATTTTTCTTGAAAAAGGAATTAGTGTATGGGTGACGAAATATTAGTGGGTAATTGGGTGTTGATCATGTAGGGTTAGGCTAGAGATAGCCAAAACCCATTATCACACACCCATTGAGAATCAAATCTAGAAATAGTTGATTACTCAAGTTGATGTGGTTGTTGTGAAAAGGGACTTTAGGGTTTGAGAAAATTAGAGGTATAAGGCACCTAATTAGTTGAAAAATGTAAGGTGCAACCCCATCCACAACAAATTATACTATTGATTAATGCTAGGAGCTATTAGTAATCTCAATCCGATGATGCCGCATAATATCACACCCTAGTAGTCTCTCCTTTGGCAATTTCTACGCTTCGTCCATGTTTTCATGAGCGAACTTGTAGTTCAATTAACAAGTTGTAACTTCCCTAATTTTTACTTTATTGTTTTTGAGACATTGATGCAAGTTACTTCAATTTTGTAGAAAACTTTTGCGTGATCAACTACTATTCCCTGTGGGATTCGACCCCAACACTCATCGCGTATTTTTGTTTTGCCAATGACCTTTTATACTCTTTCGTTAAGAGAAGTGAATTTGAACGTTATAAAAAATAGCATTGGAATATAGTTTAATAGCCCTTTAGTTGTTTGTTATTTTGAATTGATTTGTTTCATCTTGGTTGGTTTGACTTTACTCTTGTGATTGGTGACATCTAGGTTCATCTTGATATGAGTCAACACTTACAAGAAGGAAAAGGTTCGGTGGATGAGCATATGGATCATGAGGATGATGATCCCATGAAGCCTAATGTAGCGGGTGCCATTCGCCTACTTCCTATGGAAGGAAATTCAATACTTCACATGATGAGTACAATGCTGCACTTATTCAAAGTGAAGGGGCTTTTTGGAGGAATTCCAAGTGACGACGCAAATAGGCACCTCTGCAATTTTTTTGAGATTTTCCAATCCTTCAACATCACAAATATAAGTCAAGAGTCGATCAGATTGAGGCTCTTCCCATTTTCACTAACCGGGGAAGCAACCGTTTGGTTGGACGAGTTGCCTCCCAAGTTTGTTACTTCTTGGAATGAACTCACAGAAGCATCTTTGGACAAGTTCTTCCCTCTCTCGTGAATTCTACAGTTGAGGGATGACATTACCAACTTCTGACAACTTGCTGGGGAGCAACTCCATGAAGCATGGTTGTGGTTTAAGAAAAAAATTGCAATTTTCCCAAACCATGGGTTTCCCGTGGGGTTCTACTTCAGAGCTTCTATCGTTCATTAGATTCTATCAACAAGTCTATGGAATATAATTTGACGGGGGGTTGCATCATAGATCAACCCTATGGAGTAGCCAAAGCACTTCTTGACAAAATGACTAAGACCAATCGAGCATGGCATACTATAGAAGCGGAGGTATCTTCTAGCAGTGCTGCTCCCAACCTTATGATTACTTAGATGAGGAAAAGGGATGAGGCTAGAGATAAAACTCTTTCTAAGATGATGGACCAGCTAGAGTTGATGACGAAACATGTGACGGGATCTAGTGCAAAGAGTGTGAATATTGTAGGTGCCATACTCAATTTGATGATGACACTTCACCACCAAGAAATCAGGAGGAATGTCAATACATGGCAGACCAAGTGGGGGGTTCTCGCCCTGGGTATCAAGGTGCTAATCAAGGCCCTTGGCGCCCAAGGGAGGAGAATTAAGGTTGGAGAAATCGTGATAATCAAGGATAGAGAATAGAAATGATTGATGGGGGAATAAAGATAAAAATTGTGAATGAGAGCTATATCACTGAAGTACTAACCCCTATGTGCCTCCTCCAAAAGCAGAAGCATCTCAAGGGCAGCTCGGAGTGAGTGATGTGGGCAACTCGAAGATTGAAGACATGTTGTCTTGGGTGTTGAAGAAGGCAGAATCCATCGACAGTAAGGTTAAAGAATTAGAAAAGGATGTGTCTAACCTTGCTCAAACAGTAAGTTCCCAGTCGGCATAGATCAAGCACCTTGAAGCCCAAATGAACCATTTCTCTTTACAAATGAACCCCCACATGAAAGGTGCACTCCCTAGTGACATTGTTCCCAATCCAAAGAAATATGGCCATTGCATGGTAATCGTGACTAGGAGTGGCAAGATATTGAATGATGTGGGTGTGAAACCCAAAGGTGTTGTTGTCCCAAGGGCAAATGCTGGTGATGAGTTGGAAGAGGAGCCAAAAACACCAATTGTATGTGAGGTGAAGAAGGGAAGGATGAGGGAGAAGTTTATTTGACTCCCTCGAATGATGTGAATGTGAATGAGGGAAATAAAGTACCTAATGACAAAGATCAAGAAGCAAGAGTTCCACCTCCATATCCACAGCGGCTGACCAAGTAGAAGGAGGATAATCAATTTTGCAAGTTTATAGAAATGTTCAACAAATTATCCATAATATACCACTTGTGGATACCTTACCTCAAATGTCGGGATATGTGAAGTTTATGAAGGAACTTTTAAAGAAAAAAAGGTGGTAGATATGGGCACCGAGGAGGTGACCCATCATTGTAGTGTTGTGATGTCCAGCAACCTTGCCCCAAAACGTGGAGATCCTGGAGCATTTACCATTCCTTGTACAATTGGCTTGTGCTTGTTCAATAAAGCTCTTTGTGACCTCAGTGCCAGTATTAATTTGATGCCTCTAGTGATTTTCAAGAAGCTCGGTTTGGGGAATCCTAAATCTACATCAATGAGGCTTTTGATGGAGGATAGGTCGATTAAATGACCTATTGGAGTGTTAGTTGATGTCCTTGTAATAGTGGATAAATTCATACTCCCAGCTGATTTCATTGGCTAGATTGTGAGATGGACATCGAGGTGCCAATTATCTTGGGACGTCCATTACTAGAAAGGGGAAGAGCATTGATTGATTTGAAGCTTGGGGAGCTTAAGTTCTGAGTAGATGGTGATGAGGTCACCTTCAATGTGTGTCAGCCGACCAAGCCCCCTGAGGAGTGTAAGGTCATAGCACTCCTTGATGGTGAAGTGGAGCATGATGAACCAGTTGATAATGAGAATGAATCGGAGGATTATCCTCTAGATTGTTAAAGACTGCAAAGGTATGTGCCATGATGTTAACTAAGGAGCTTCTTGGGAGGCAACCTAAGTATTTTTATTGTGGACATTTTGTTGTTTTCATTGTTTTTGATTTTGTAGGTAGATTGGATGTAAAACAAGGAGATGAAGAACACAGCAGGCACTGCGCTTGATCTGCAAACTGCCGATCCACATGCACGAAGTTCCACTTGAACATGAGTCAAGAGCAGAAAGCTGGGGAAGAAGAGGGAAAACCGGCGATTCACTAGCGAACGCCGGTGCCAAACCGCGAACCGCCGGATGCAACACCAATACAAATTAGAATACCTAGGAGTTGAAGCATGACCGACAAAATGCAGGTGCTAACCAGTGAACTACCAGTCACCTACCGCATATGAGGCAGCAAATTGAAGGGGGAGATGGTCACCTGCGTTAAAGCCACGAATCACTAGTCTTGGCCAGTGACCTCCAGTTAAATGCAAATCAAGGTACGCAGCGCATTTAAAATATTGACCAATCCATCGACCAACCCGACCTATAGATTTAAAAATTCGGTCAAAAACTCTTCAACTCCCCATAAACCCTTTTTTCCACCTTTTCATTTTCCCCATTATACTTTTTAACTTCCCAATACACCACTTTTCCACCTTCCCATCATTAAACTCATCTCCTCACCTACCACTCCTATCCACTCCTTCTTTCTTATATATTCCCCATTCCTACTCCCCTCATTTCATCACTTCTCACTCATCTTTTCACTAAACTAAAGCGTCTTATGGAAGCTCCATTGTGGGTCAACACCAAACTTCTATCTGTCTTTGCTCTTTGTTCTCAATCTCATTCGGTATGTGTGTCCTACTTTAATTTTGTTGAAGATGTGAATATATTTGAGTATGCTAAGTTAGAAGTTACCCTACTCATGTTTTCCCATTACCCTGTTCTTATGCTTTTCATTGATTTTATATTTTTCATATTGTGGGTATATGGGGGTATTGATAAAATGTTGAATGTTAATGTGGGTATCATCTGTGGTAAAATGCTTATTCTTGATGTGCTTGATTTTAGCTAAATTCCTTGCTAGGGGCGTGTAAATGATCGGGGTTGATTTGGATTGGGTATTGTTTAGTTGATCTTAGATTTACTCAAAATTAGTATAATTCTAGTGTTTCATCTGAGTTTTAATCTAAATACTCATAGTTACGATTGTGGATTGTATTTACTTACTCTAATTTTGCTTGAAAAAGGAATTTAGAGTATGGGTGATGAAACATTAGTGGGTAATTGGGTGTTGATCATGTGGGGTTGGGCTAGAGATAGCCAAAACCCATTGTCACATACCATTAAGAATCAAAATTAAGAATCAAAGCTAGAAATAGTTGATTCTTACCCAAGTTGATGTGGTTGTTGTGAAAAGGGACTTTGGGGTTTGAGAAAACTCGAGGTATAAGGCACCTAATTGGTTGAAAAACATAAGATTTCACCTCGTCCACAACTAATTATACTATTGAGTAATTCTAGGAGCTGTAGTAATCCCAATCCGATGATGCCCCGATAATATTACACCCCTAGTAGTCTCTCCTTTTGTATTTTATATGCTTTGTTCCTGTTTTCATGAGCGAATTTATAGTTCAATTAACAAGTTGTAATTTCCCCAATTTTTACTTTATTATTGTTTAGAGATTGATGCAAGTTACTTCAATTTGATGGACAACTTTTTCATGATCAACTACTGTTCTCTGTGG
Source organism: Datura stramonium (assembly GCA_018107945.1). Classification (NCBI taxonomy): domain Eukaryota; kingdom Viridiplantae; phylum Streptophyta; class Magnoliopsida; order Solanales; family Solanaceae; genus Datura; species Datura stramonium. The sequence continues at coordinate 53,727 of JACEIK010005004.1, forward strand.
GATTTGACCCCGACACTCATCGGGTATATTTTTTTTGCCAATGACCATTTACACTCTTTCGTTAAGAGGAGTGAATTTGGACGTTATCAGAAAGGATTGCAACAAACTTCGTGTTTGGTCTTCCAAAGAAATTAGGGAAGTTTGACTCAATTTGGGTCATTGTTGACAGACTGACTAAGTCTGCCCACTTCTTACCTGTTCAGGTAACTTACAATGCTGAGAGACTGGTCAAGCTTTATGTGAAGGAGGTTGTTCAGTTGCAGGGGTACTCAGTTCACCTCCCATTTCTGAAGGACTTTGCAAGTAGAACTAGGTACGAGGATAGATTTGAGCATAGCCTTCCATCCGCAGACAAATTAACAATTGGAGAGGACCATTCAGGTGCTAGAGGACATGCTCCAGGCCTACGTGATTGATTTTAGTGGCCATTGGGATAAATTTTTACCTTTGGTAGAGTTTGCTTAAAAAAAGCAACCATTTGAGTACTGGTATGGCACCATTTAAAGCTCTATATGAGAGGAAATGTAGGTCTCCAATCGGATGGTTCGACACATTTGATATGAGACCTTGGGGTACCGATTTGCTTAAAGAGCCCTTAGAAAAGGTTTGGGTAATTCAAGAATGTCTAGTAGCTGCTCAAAGAAGGCAGAAGCAATATACAGACAGGAAAGTGAGAGACATAGAGTTCATGGTGGGAGAGCAAGTGTTTCTCAAGGTATCCCCCATGAAGGGGGTAAAGCGGTTTGGGAAGCGGGGCAAGCTAAGCCCGAGATACATTGGATCGTTTGAGATTCTTCGACGTGTGGGTGAAGTAGATTATGAATTAGCATTGCTACCAGGACTGTCAGGAATATATCCAACCTTTCATGTTTCCATGTTGAAGAAATACCATAGAAATGGGTCATACATAATCAAATGGAACTCGGTGTTGCGGGATGAGAGCTTGTCCTATGAGGAGGATCCAGTGGCGATAGTAGATAGAAAAGTTCACAAGTTGAGATCGAAGGAGATTGCAATGGTAAAAGTCTAGAGGAAGAATTGTCTCATAGAGGAAGCAATGTGAGAGATCGAGGCTGACATGCGAAACAATATCCTCAATTGTTTATGGAATCTAGTATGCTTCCTTTCTTGCTTTTGTAGGTCTTTCGGGGAAGAATGGTATTTTAATTGGTATATGATGTAATGACCAATATGATAACGCTCAAATCATACTCCTGTAAAAGTATGAAGCTGACGTTGTCAATAAAGAACCCAACTAGATTGGGATCAATCCCACAGAGAAAATGGTCAAGATGTAGAATAACGCTAGTATTTATGCTTTTAGTTTAGTTGTTTCCTAATAGGGGTTTTAAATAAACAATCAAATAATAAATTGGTAAAATGTTTTTGTGATTAAGTTTGTAAAATTAACTAGGGAAATATTCCCCATGGATTAATAACAACTTCGGGTTATTACACTTTCATCCCAATACTTAGCCTGCAGAACTAATAACGTAGGTTCATCCAAATGACTGATTCGTCCCTATTGGATGACTATACTCAATCACTAGATTAGGTATCTTGAATGATTTCACTTTAACCATTATCAATTATTCCAAATTAACTATCCTGCCACCGCAGCTCAAGCTATTCAATGAAGCTTAAAGTTCAAGGCTTTGTTGTTATTCTGTTTTCTCAATCTCTAACTCTCTAGGTTCAAGAAAGTAGGGAATATGGGCAAGTCCTAACATTTCTCACCATTGAGAAATGTTTATAATGAAGAGATGAACAATACAAGCATGCGTATTAGTTTAGAATCACCTTATTGTGACCCTAGTTAGTTAATTTATCATGGTTCTCACAACCCTAATTGTTGAAGTTTTTGTTATTCACGATTGCAAGAAATGAATTAGATTTCATGGAAGAAAACATAATTAACAACTACCAATGATGATTAGAGACAACCCAATTGCTTATTGCATAATCAAACTATGATCAATTCAAGAACAATGAAGAAAATCTCAAAGCAATTCGTGTGTTTGATCTCCAAGTATTGTTAGGAAAACCAAAAATCATGATTACAAACTAATGAATCGAGGTCTCTAAAGGAAATAACCTAAAAAGTATTTATACAAATAATTGAAAATCTTTCCAACAGGGAACTGCCGCCGACATAACTTGTGAGTCATAGAATGAAGATACGAGTCGTGGCCTCTATCCGTAGTGTGCATTGCAGTATTAAAATTAATTAATTCCTGGAAGTTGGTATGTCTCGCACAATGATGCTACGAGTCATACATTACGTGTCGTGGTCTGACCTTGTGAGGTCTAGCATCCACTGATGTTTTTCACGAGTCAATGGTACGATTTGTACATTGATGTTATGACTCATGGTCTCTACTCGTACCTTGGGATATGCCAACTTGACATGCTCTCTGGAATTCACCACAACTCCTTGGCATGAGTCGTATAATGTCATCTAACCCATGTCTTCCCTTTGTACCACGAACTCAGGCAAGTGCATAGCTTCTGACTTTCTCCATGACCCGGTATGGCTCGTACCATGATTGTACAGCTCATACCAAGAGTTATACTTGGCCTTTACACTTATGCAACTCCTTTGGATTTTATTACTAATGACAGGTACAGCTCATACTGAGAACTGCACTTGGCCCATTTTCTGCACCTTTTTTTTTCTTTAGAATTCAACTCCAAAACATGATTTTACTGAAAACAAGGTAAAAGCACCTCATATCTGTATAAACATACCTAAGACCAAGCATCTTTTCTAATTTTTAAGCATCGAAATTTTTGTAAACCCACAGCACATCAACATCCTCAACTTAAAACTTTTGCACATCCTCAGGCAAATAAAACATTACTATAACACGATGCTTAACTAGAAAGTAAAATAGAAGACCTACAACCAACATCATCAAAATTTGCACACATGAGCACTTATCAAGTATTGACCCCTTTTCCATTCAAAACCAATCTAGCTATGCATACATGCAACTACAAGTCATGACACGAAGGGATCTAGAGATGAATTCAATCATTAACCGACAACCGAGCTATCACTAATGCTATTTACACAAAATATTGGCAGAATGCAATGCAACCAATGTACCCTCACAGCAAATGAAGTCTCAAACACTCAAAATGATTGATATATATATATAAGAAACAAGGACTATCAAGCAAAACTCTCACTCTCACAATGAAATTTCAAATACTGACAGGTGATACCATAGGCTTTTCCTTATTTTCTCTACTCTGGTCTTTCAGATAGTTAAGATAGGATCACTGTAGGACTTTTATCAACTTGTATTGTAGACTTCGGGTTAGGTATGGTAGATATAAAAATAGTGACTAACCCTGTTTGGCACGACCCAACTTTGGCTTTACTTTGTGACCTTTCCCCTCTTTTTCTTCATTTTCCCTCCCTTTTCTCCATTTCATTCCTCTTTCAACTAGTGGGTGTGGCCTTTTTTACTTTTTCTCTTATTTCTCTTTTTTTTTCTTTTTTCTTTTTTTGTTTTCTTTCACACCACTTTTTATTGATTATCTTTTTTCTCCTTTTATTTACCCCACACAGCTTATGCACCCGTACAATAATCACCCTCAACTTAGGAATTTTGCCTGAATTGAGGTTCATAATATCCAAGGGACCAGGGCAAAAATAAGTTCATTATAAACCAGTGGGAAGGTGAAAGGGCTAATCAAAGAAAAGTGGCCAATTAAGGCTCAAAAATTTGAATCAAGGGATACTTATTCATTTGGTAGGATAATTTAGGCTAAAAGTGAGCTAATTCAAAAACTGCCAATGATCCTTTCCTAAATGGCTATCCTATAACCTAAGAAAAGACTAACCAGGTAACTGCTTGATTATCCACATAGTATCGAACTAGGTAAGAGCTCACTCACACATGGTACAGGTTTGCAACACACACTACCTATCTGGTTCATACAAAGCTAAGCTACAGTTAATCGTACTAATCTATCAAATGCCACAAAAAGATCCACATTGGCCATGCTTTGCAATAAACAAACACAACTAACTATACACAAAAATTTTAAAAAGGGTCATTTTTTCAATAGTTTCAAAACACCAAACACATGTGCATTTAATGGTTGTTAAGTACTCCTAAGCTACTTCTAGTTAAACAAAAATAAAACATCATAAATATGCTAGTTCTACTAGATAGAATGTCCAGGAAAAAGAAATACGATAATAGAAAACCCTCGGATGAATCAAAAACCAAAAGACAGATATACCCCCCCTTTTGAAAAGAATGCTTTGTCCCCAAAGAAAGGAAATAAAAAAGAGGGAGGATCACACTTTTGTAGCACTCTAAGAACTCCTGTCATCCTGTGGAGGAGGGTGTAAGGGCGCACTCCCCTCCGCTGCAATTATGGCACCAGTGATGCACTCAATGATGTGGTGACGGGGGCTATGGTCACCCCCTCAACAGTCTTGGCCGCCTCAACAACCTCTATCTATCTAGGCTGAATGTGGCTCACCCGAAGAGTCCTCATCTTTGCGCTCCAATGCACACAGTCGTGCAAGTAATACAGTGACTCCTTAACAGCTGGATTTCGAATCCACAGGGACTGTATTTTAAGTGAATTATCAAGTTCGAGTATTAAATCAAATTTAAAAAGTGCTAGTTTGCAAGATTTTTTTGTTGAGACTAAATCTAAGTGCAATCACTAATTAATTAGAAAAATAATAATAAGAAGAATCTAGGGTCAAGGCCAAACATTCATGCAAAGCTAAAAATCACAATGGTTCAAGTATGTGATTTCATTTGTTGTCTCACAAGGTAAATGCAATTTTCATGGTATTTTGAGCCTCTAAACATAGTCGAATTAGTCTCACAACTACATCATTTATTGGGGATGTGACAACCTAATTCATAAGCAATTATCTACGTGGAGTGGTTTACGAGGTTAATACCCTTGGTTATGGACTATCAAACCTCTAACCATTTAACCTAGAATTAATATCACAACTACGTCTATGAGTGGTGATGTGACAATGTAATCCTAAGTGTCTAGCTATCTTCCCATTTTATATCCAAGCGAGGCGAATTAGGTATATTACTATCCTAACAGCGAATCAAACCTAAAGGCTTGAACTCATTTCTTGCATTCCCAGTTCTATTCTCGGTTTTGCTCTTTTGAGTTTGCCTATGATTAAAAAGTCCATTTCATTGGTGATCAAGCATTAAATCGAATAATAACAAGAATGCAAGACAAACAATAATGAAAACATAAACCATATGGAAATTAAGCTAAAACAATCATGTTATGTGGCCTCAATCCTAGAAGAAGGGTTTTATCTACTAATGCTGATACAATAATTCATCATAGTGTTTGAATTCATGAAAAACAAGAGTGCAAGAAGAAAGGAAGAAAGAACCCTAAGATGGAGAAGTTCCTCCTTCGTTCTTTCCCTTGCTCCTCTGCATTTCTCAATATATTGCGTGGTATCTTAATAAAATAACCAAGTGTTCAATTTATAATGTATAAAAGTTGGTCGTGGAGGAACCTCTTCTGTGTCACGCTGCCCATTCGTGGTAGTTTGCCTTCGTGACATAGAGGTATAGTAGAGCTTCACTGGAATTTGTCATTGTAGCATGGTTCTAGGCGGGTAAGGCATGGCGTGGCATGGGAGGCTCCTCGGTGTGGCACGGGAAACTCCTCAGCGTGGCATGCTTCTTGTTGCAGACATGGCATAATGTAGCACGCTGCCATTGTGCAGGTGCACTGGAATGGCATTGTCCTCGCGCACACATTGGCATGGGATGGCAACTGGCGTGGAGTAGGTCCTGCATGGCACGGAGCCAACATGCAGGCAGACTGCCTGGCAGCACCATGCGCGCACACACACAGGCATGACACGACGCCTAGTGTGTAGGTAAGCCAGCGTAGCATGCTGGGTTGTGCGACATTTACACTTTCTTGATTCCTTCATGCCTCTTCCTCAAAACTCATCCCAAGCTTCCTTGTTTCTCGTTCATTTTCATTTCGAGCCCCATATATAGCATATTTTACCTACAAACATGGGCTAATCACATTGGTTAGTTCATGCTCATAAATATACACAAAATACATGAGATTATAGTTAATTTAATTGAAAAACATAAATCAAAATAAGATATAAAATAGCATTTGGGCATGTAAAAAATATGCGCAAGATCACTACCTCATACTTAAAGCCTTGTTTGTCCTCGAACAATTCCATTACATCTCATGCGCAGAAGGACTAACGCATCACCAATTGAAGAAAGACGACTTAAGTTAAGGCTACAATGACTGACTTAGATGGCATGTTCACATAGAGCATGTTTTGTATTACACAATTAAAATCATGAAAACTAGGTTAAGACCTCCTAGCCTCGAGAATCGGCTCTACAACCATAGAAAACTCATTTAAATCAACCAATAAATAAGTCCAACATGAATAATATCTTTTCTTAAACACGTGCCCTCATAAAAAGAAAGATACCCATTTTTACTCACAATTTTTCAAATTATAACATGTTTGGGTATGTGAATACAGTTACACTCACTCTCACAACGAATTCACATGCAACATGCAATGACCATATGTTTTCCCTTAGTGTATTACTCTCCTAATCAAATAACGTATAAAAGTAAGATCAAATAGGAATTCATGGGATGTAATGTAGGCTAAAGGATGAGTAGGTACTATTCTGTCCAGTAATAGTGACTATCTTCCCTAAGCGCTTTTCATATATCACAATTTCTCAATAAGCACATGCTCTTCTTTTCTTCTTTTACTTCATCCCTTTTTTTTCATCTACCACTCTCCTTTTTGTCTCCCCAATTCTTTAAGCACACTTATGTTATTAGTAGGGAGTAATCACATATTAGACACTTTTCCATTCTTTGTTCTTCTCTACTCCGTACCAACACTTATGCATTTTGAACATTGCACCCTTAATATTTTCTTCGACTTCCACAAACACTATTTCCCTTCTTTTCAAGATTCTCACTCCTTTAACTCTTTTGCATTTTCACTTAAGCACTTAGGAGTTTTGGATCAAATTAAATTCTATTAAAAGAAAAGGATTAAGTTTTATTGTGGCTAATAAAGAATAGGCTAAAGGCTCAATAGAGCTAACTAGGATTAGATATTAAGAGTAGATAAAGCAAAGGATGAAAATAGGCTTATTCAAAGAAATGCCTAAATCATCTCTTATATTCAACATCCCTCATTTCGTTTTGCAAATACACCAAGCAAATTGCAGACATTACAAGCTAGCATGGAATACACAAAGAACCTTACACTCACTGCACATGCTCAATTTCAGACAGACCCATACATACTATCAATACAGCTAATTACATAAATTCAAAATTAAGCAATAAGCATACAGAGTCATATACAAGAGCCTAGGTGTCTCACACAGAGTCATACACTTATCAACATGCTTCACAATTAAAATTCACTTGCATCTTACAGACATGTATAACACTTAACAAGAGTATCAAACAATCAATCAGTTAAGAGTTCAACAAAAATTCTATTGACTAATTTCCCTTAAGACGGTCATCATCCATCCATCATGGAAAAAAGCCCTTAACTATGACTAAAACAAATATTTAAAGATGATACAACAATTTTAATCTCGGTTCAAAGTGCCCCCTTCAGAAAAGAACCGAAAATAAAAACCAAAGGGTGGGTGAATGTGCTCACTCAGTCTTTCATTCAACAATTTCAAACCAAGCACTAATTTCACTGGAAATCCACATCACAAAAATTTTGAAATTTCCCTTACCCCATACCTAAAATATGTTATGTCCCCAAAACATCAATTGAAATTCAAATAAGGGTTAGGGATATTTCCTGAGGTCTCTCAGCCTAGCTAGCGGCATGTTTTGTCCTTTGTCATCTTGAGCGTCATCAACCCCACACATATTTTTCCATGGTCCTTAGCTCCTGCTTCTAAGGGTATTCAGACTTCCCCTTTTCCTGTACTTACTCAACCAAAAATAAAAACAAAGTGAAGTTAATCAAATTAAAAAATAAAAGGGAAATTTTTTTACATGTGGTACATTTGGGTTGCCTTTCAAGCAGCGCCTGATTTTATGTCGCGGCACAATGTGAACCATCCTTTTCAGGATTTTCTCAAACAATTTTTCCTTTTTCGGATCCACTTCCTCTTTTTCTTAACTTTCGAGGGAACAGCCTCCACACTTTCCCTCTTCCACTCCATCACATTCTTCATCATCAAACTCTTTGGCATGTGACCAACACCAGACTTGAGCTCAGTTGTTGAGAGATTCTTCAAAAGTGGACCTTTGGAATCCACTATCCCACACTCATCCTCTTTCAGTACATTGATCTTGTAAAGATCTCTATATTGTGTTGGTAGGTGTATTTCTTGATACACCCTAAATATCTCTTCCTCATTATTCACCCTCATTTTCAGGGTGCCAGCTCTAACATCAATTACCACTCCTCCAGTGGCCAGGAATAGAGGTCCTAAAATGAGGGGTACCTTGTCATCATCCTTAAAATCCAAAATTATGAAATCAACAGGTATGATGAACTTACCTACTTTCTAAGAAGGTCCTTAATAATCCCCTGTGGGGCCAACATTGACTTATTAGACAGTAGCAGTATCACTCTAGTGGGTCTTGGTTTACCTAAATCAAGTGTATTGAATAGAGATAAGGGCATTAAGTTCACTACTGCCCCTAGATCACATAAGGCCCTCATCATATCTATTCTAGTTGTTTGTACGGGGAGGGTGAAACTTCTTGGGTCTTTGAACTTCTTGTGCGTCTTGCTTGTTACCCTGAAACTGCACTCCTCAGTGAGTGCTACAGTCTAGACATCCATCAACCTCATCTTGTTGGCCACCACATCCTTCAACTACTTAGCGTACTTGGGAATTCCCTAAAAAATATCAATAAGAGGCAAATTTATGTGAAGTTCTTTGAAAATATCAAAGAAGTTTTGAAAGCATGCATCCTTCTTGCTCTTCTTGAGCCTTTTCGGGAATGAGGTGGTGGTATCTGCATAGGTTGCACTACTAATTATGAATTGTCTTCTACAACCCTCTTCTCTGTGCTCCTGTCCGCTGATGGACCAGGTCTGACCAACTTTGACTGCATCTCATTTTTCGTCTCTTTTTTGTGGTGCATCACCCAATTGTTTGCCACTCCTCAGACTGATGGCCATGACCTATTGTAGGTTTGTATCTATATAACTGGGTAAACCCCCCGGCGGTCTATTATGTTGCACAGCTACCAACTGACCCATCTGCTTCTCCAAGTTTCTGGTAGCCAGCTGCTATTTTTAAGTTCTAAGGCCATCTTTGCTTTATCAGCTACCATTTGTGTCTAATTGGCCATGATCTTCTACAACATCTCCTCAATGTTGCTAGATTGGCCACTATTCTACCTACTCTACTGTTGGTACTGCTGTTGCGGCTGCTGATAACTCTGATCTTGCACTTGATTACCACCCCAAGATAAATTTGGGTGATTCTTCCAGCTCCTCTTGTAACTGTTCCCAAAATTCTTATTACCTCTCGACACATTACCTGCAAAGTTGAGTGACTCCGGGTTGGCTTCGCAAGAGTTTGCACCATGCCTATTGTTGCCATATATCTCACACCAGCTAGGAGCTGGGTGCACTGCATTTACCAGTGCCTGTGGCTGTGCCAAGTTTGACTTGTTGAACTGAGTCATCATTTGATGCTAAAAGGAGGCTAACTGAGCTAATAAGAAGTTGAAACTATCCATTTTAATCAACCCAACTGCTCTCTTGCCTGCTCCCCGAGATGCATTGTTGTGCCACTCTAGATTTCCTTGTGCAATTTTATTCAAAAGAGTGTACATCTTATAATAAGTCGTCTCGGGTTCTTGCCCACCTGATGTATAGTCTAGCAAGATTTTGTATGTGGGTCTAGACTCTCTACAAAAGTATGGGCCAACACTATAGTGCACTTCTAGTGGTAGAGACAATCTATTAATAACGACTTGAATCTTTTCCAGGCCAAGTATAAATCCTCATCAAGCCACTGCTTCAAACTTAGGATCTCGTTTCTTAATTTTGCAGTCTTTCCAGATGGGAAGAATATGATAAGGAACTTCCTTGCCAAGTCATTCAAAGTAGTGATAGAGCTAGGTGGTTCTGCCTTCAACCACCTCTTTTCTTCTCCCAATAGTGAAAATGGGAAAAGCATTAATCTAACATAGTCAGTCGACACTTCGGTGGGGACAAAAGTGTCACTAATCTCTAGAAAGTTCTACGAGTGTTGTTGTGGGTCCTTATGTGTCATTCTTGTAAACTGCCCACTCGTCTGCAACAACTGCACCATGTTCTTCTTTAACTCGAATCGACCTTTAGGCTCCATTCTATGGATACTAGAGGTCACATTCATCGTGAGTGGGATTTCCACTTTGCGCACTGGTCTGGCTACCATTATTTCCAGTTTAACCTCATTCTGTTGAACCTTCTGAATGGGGTATAGAGCTGCACCCTCCCTTCTCAACTATCTTAACCTTTTCTCAGGTTTGGGATGTGGTTAAACCAGCTTTCTATCCCTTTCCAGCTTGCCGCAAGGACTAACCTGTTACCTGCAAATTAACAGGCCAAGACCAAATTTTTAACACTTAAGGAAAAATAAAAATAACACCAAAACTAGAAATTCACCAAATGTTTCCAGTCCCTAGCAACGACACAAAAAACTTGTTCGCACTTTGGCGCACGCGGTCGTGCAAGTAATATAGTGAATCTTTAAGAGCCGAATGTTGAACCAACAGGGACTGGATTTTAAGTGAATTATTTTGACTCCTTGACCATGTTAGCACTGTAACTACCATGGATTCTTGCCATCTACTCAAACTCGTAGAACTCGAATAGCCGCTTCATCTCCTCAACCTCATTCAAGGCACTGGTCAGGATCCACGACTCCTTTTGGATGCCCCACCTGGGGCTCTTTTGGAGTTTAGAGTGAGACCCTGCTCATAAATCTCCCAAGCATCAAGCACACTCTACCTGATAGTGTGGCTCTCTAGAGGTAAGGTTTGATCATCATCATCGTCTTTTCCCCTCCTCAAATTCGGCTTCATCGGACCCATCTTCCTCATGGGAGCCACTGTCGGACTCCTAACGCTGCTCCTCAGCTCCCTTGTCAGACTGGGGAGCTTCTGCTGGTGTGGCTAAAGCAGCTACAGCCTGAGCCTTGGCTTGTGCCTTTGTGGTTCGTGGTTCACCCGTGTCATCAGTATCAACTTGATATTCCTCCACCAAACCACTAGGGGTGTCTTTCTCCTGCTTGAGTGCGGATGCCTCATCCCTTAGGGCCCTCCAAGCTACAATCTCCTCTCTTTCCCTCTTGTCCTGGGTATTCTTTGTTGCTCTTTTCTTGATTGTCATGGTACTTGTGGGAAGAAAGATTAATACATATGGTTTCATAGAGAGAAAGAAAGAAAATTATGTTTTGTATCATACCACGATTCATCAGTACGAGTCATACCTAGGTGGTACAAATCGTACTATGACTCATACTGTATTTTTGGCCCAATCGTGACTCATTGTACGACTCGTACCGTGATGGTATGGTTCGTACTAATGGTCATATGGTGAACATTTGAAATTTGAACTTTCTATTTTTTTAGTATGACTCATTATCACGGTTCATAGTATGGTTCTATAAGTCATACCAGGGGTCATGATTTTGCTTTTTGATTTTGACCGTTACTATTTCTTGGTACGATCACTTGGTACGACTCGTAGTGAGATACCACGAATCATACTAAATCTCATACCATAATTAATTTTTATGAACTGGGACAGTCCCAATGAATCATCCTACGAGTCGTAGTACAATACCACGAGTCGTAGGATGACTCGTAAAGCCTGTCCTCTGCTTGTGCATTACCAGATGTGTAGGAAAACATGTTTTGAGATGGGTACTCAGAATTCCCCACCCCATTGATTCATAATACACCATTTTCAACTACCCACTCAATCCCCAACATGCATTATCCTCAGTAACTCACTACCCAAAATCAATTTAAGTCTTTGAGCATACTAACTCCTAAAACCCGTCAATAAACATTCAAACGTAGCCTCTAATCACATTCCTCTTCCTTATTTTCATGAGTGGAGGAATCACAGTACGAGTGCGGCTACTGCTTGCAAGAATTTAAGATGAATATTTATCACTTTCTATTTTCAAGTTCTTAAAAAAATTCTTCCTTGCTTCAGGTTTGGGCTAGGAATTCGACTAGCCTGTGCAAATTTATTTGCGTAGATTTGAGCTCAAATAGGGTGCGTGTGAGTTATGAATTATTAAGGATTGTGGGGAGATGATTGTGGGTTGTGTTTATGATTTTGTGGGAAATTTAGGTCTACACTTTTGATTTAAATAGGTTATGGGCGAATATAAAAAATTTGAGTCGAGTCGGGTTAGTTGGGTCATTTCATTTAATTCGCCCATCATAACTCGTTCCATGAGTCATAGGTCATACCTATGACTCATTCCATTGACCTGTACCTGGAGACTGAGAAAATTCACCTGAGGACCTACGAGTGGATGGTACGAGTCGTACTAAGATGCCATGAAAGGTACCATTACTCGTAGGTTAGAACTTCAGTACTTTGGCATTTTAGGAGAGTTCATCACTACGGTAAGTTCTACGACTGATACTATGAAGGTACAGTTCGTAATGACCAATTGTAGTATGAACTTATGCACTATATCAAGTCTCTGCTTTTCACCACGGACGGGACTATGAGCCGTAACATCATATTGGTCATACTGAAGGTCGTAGTCCAGACCTTCCCTATATTTTTAACCCATCAATTTTTGTTTCACCTGCACACTAAACACCCAATAGTCAAAATACTTGGGTTGCCTCCCGATAAGTTCCTAATTTAACGTCACAGCATGACGCAGGTGGTTTGGTTACTCAGACTTCACAAAATCACCTCATGGATTTCCTCCCAAGAAGCTTCTGATTTAACATCGTGGAACGATGCAAGTCTCTTGACTACTCAGAATTCTTCAAGAAACTTAGACTCATCTTCAATTGCTGAAACCACCCCAAACTCATTAGTTTGCTTCATTGACCTACAGATGTTGAAGGTGACCTCATCTTTGTTTAGCCTAAATTTTAGTTGGCTTGCTTCAACATCCACTACAGCTCTCCCAGTGGTAGGGAATGGTCGCCCCAAGATGATAGGGACCTCAAAATCTACCTCACAATCCAAGATCACAAAGTCAGCTAGGAAGATAAACTTGTCCACCTTCACTAGCATATCCTATAGGATCCCCAATGGCTTCTTCACTGTGTGGTCTGCCATCAATAGTTGCATCATAGTCGGTGTGGGGGCTCCCAAGCACAGCTATGTGAACACACCTAGAGGCATCAAGTTGATGCTAGCACCCAAGTCACACAGTGCCCTAGCAAACTCGAAATCTCCAATCGTACATGGGATAGTGAAGGCACCTGGGTCTTCCTTCTTCTGAGGAAGGACTCGTGATGTTATGGAACTGTAATAATGCAAGTTACCGACTAAATTATAGCTCACACACCTCTTCCTAGTTACCAGGTCCTTCATGAACTTAGCATACCCAGGAATCTATTCTAATGCCTCGACCAATAGGATGTTCATAGACAACTGCTTCAGCACAAATAAAATTTTTCAGAACTTCCCATCATCTGCCTTCTTTCTCATCCTCTGAGGGAATGGTGGCAATGGTCGAGGGATAGGATTGAGAATCTATGTGCTCTCTTTTGCCTTCCCTTTGTTAGCTCTAGACTCCTTTGCATCCTATGGAGCCTTAGTCAAATCAACCTCACCTGCAATAACTAGTTCAGCAATCTTATCCTCCTCATCCAGCTCAATCTCCTTCTGTCTTTCTATCTCAACCACAACTGGTAAGGGAGGGTCAATGATGGTCTTCCCACTCCTAGTAATCACAGTCATATAATGAATGTTATTTTTTAGATTCTGGACTGTGTTGCTAGGAAGTGTACCCTTCTGCCTTTGGTTCAGGGACATAGACATCTGCCATAGTTGCTGCTTAATCTGCTTGATCATTGTGGCATGTGATTTGACTTTCTAGCTCATGCCAAATATATCTCCTCGAATGTCCTTTAGCTGATCATCTATTGAATTTTCCTTCTTTAGCAGCTCAGCCATTATACCCTCCAACTTTGAGGGTCCCGCATCACCCTCTTGAGCCCTTGGAGGAATATATAAGCCTGTGCAGTTATTGTAATAACCATCATTTTTTCTCCACTCACCTTCTCTCTCATGACCTTTGCTCCTATCCCTATACCCATTCCTGTTGTAGTTGTATCTGTACTGGTTCCGACCTTAGTTTATGGAACCTTGGCACCAAGTCTCCTAAACAGGCCCGTGGGCATTGGCCCAAAAAACTGCCACTAAGTTATCTAAGAAGTTTGTCTCCTCCTCAGAATCAGAATGCACAAACCATGTTTCCTAACCCTGAGCTCCCATTGTATTTACCTCTTGAGCTCTATAATCCAAATATGCTTCGTGAGAAGGTCTAAAGATTTTCTCACATGAACCAACTCCTGCTCATTCTCCTCCTCTTTTCTGTGTTGCTCCGCAGTCATCCCTATGGCATATGTACTTGCAGCTGCTTCAGCCTCTCTTGTGTACCAGCTCTGTTTGTTTTAGTCACTTGGTCTAGTATGGTTGTTTCTTCCTCCCATGAATGAGTCATTAACACTTCTCCTACCACTGTATCTACCACAGCCTTAGTGTTGTTCAAAGACCCGTAAAAATCTCCAAAAACTCTCACCGGGAATTTTTTGATTTGGGCACTTATTCAACTTCTTCTTGAATTTCAGTCATGTCTCATGAAGTGCCTCTTTCTTGAGCTATCAAAAAATTGTAAATCTCTTCTTTGAGCTACAACATATTGGATGGTGGGAAGAAACTATCCAAAAATGCCTATTTAAGCTCCCTCTAGTTGGTGATGGAGTCATTTGGTAACTCCGACAACTATAGAGTGGCCTCCCCAAATAGATAGAATGGAAAGAGCCTCAACCTGATTGCATCTTGGCTCACGTCTGGCAACCTCTATGTCGTGCAGATCCCTACAAAGTTCATCAGGTGCAAATTTGCATCATCAGCTACATTAACACTAAACACCCTCTTCATGTTAAGCAACTGGATCATGGTGCTAGTGATGTCAAACTTTGCCCCAACAGGCAAAGGCGAAGGTACAATTGCTCCTATTAATCCGGCTTCATCAATATCCGGATCCTCATCATCATCATACTAAGGAGCATATCTATGGAACTAGTATGGCCCATGGACTCTGTTACCACTTTCTTGATGGCCAACATTAACTATTTCTCCCTAAGCATCCTCTACCCCTTGTATGGCAGCTTGCCGAGCTAATTCCGCTTGGTGAGCTTCGACAGCCAATCTGGCTTGCATCTTCTCGGGGGTTTCATTGCGGTCCATATTTCTCAAAGTTGGTTCTAGCCCAAGATCAAGTAGAAACAGATGTTCTTTGCTCCACTGAGTACTTGGAATTCACCAAATTGTAACATGTGGGTGTCAAAAATAAAACAAAACGTAAATGAGGAAATAAAGACTAAAAGTTAAACACAAGAAATTAATCTAATCCTATGTTGTATTCTTCAACAACGACGCCATTTTTTGATAAACGCTAAAATCACACCCATGTTAAAGTATGAAAAGGACATTGTCAATAAAGAACCCAACTAGGATGGGATGGATCCCACAGGGCATATGGTCAGGATGTAGAATAATGCTAGCATTTATGCTTTTAGTTCAGTTATTTCCTAATGGGGTTTTAAAGAAAATATCAAATAAGAAAGTGGTAAATTATTGTTGTGATCAAGTTTGTGCAATTAATAAGGGAAGTGTTCCGTGTGGATTCATAACAACTTCGGGTTATTACACTACTGATCTATCCCAATACTTAGCCTGCAGAACTAATAACATAGGTTCATCTAAATGATTAATTCGTCCCTATTGGATGACTATACTCAATTACTGGATTAGGTCTTTTGAGTGATTTCACTTTAACTATTATCAATTATTTCAAATTAACTATCTTACAATCACAGCTCCAGTTATTCAATGAAGCTTAAAGTTCAAGGCTTTGTTGTTCTTCTCTTCTCCCAATCTCTACCTCTCAAGGTTCAAGAAAGTAGGGAATATGAGCAATTCATAATATTTCACACCATTAAGAAACATTTATGATGAAGAGATAAACAATACAAGCATGCATATTGGTTTAGACTCACCTTATTGTAACCCTAGTTAGTTCATTCACCATGGTTCCCACAATCCTAGTTGTGGAGGTTTTAATTATTCATGATTGTAAAGAAAAAGTCAGATCTCATGGAAGAAAACATAATTAATAACTTACAACGATGATTGAAGAAAAATCCAATTGCTTATTGCACAATCAAAGTATTATCAATTCAAGAACAATAAAAAAATTTCAAAGCAATTCATGTGTTTGATCTCCAAGTAGTGTTAGGAAAATAAAAAATCATGATTACAAACTAATGAATTGGGGTCTCTAAAGACAATAACCTAAAAAGTATTTATATAAATAATTGAAAACCTTTTCTAAATTAACAGGGAACTGCCGTTGAAATAACCTACGAGTCATAGCATGAAGCTATGAGTCGTGGCTTCCATCTGTAGTATGTACTGCAGTCTTGAAATAGATTAAGTTCTGGGAGTTGGTACAACTAATATAATGATTCTATGAGTCGTACATTACCTGTTGTGGTCTGACCTTATAAGGTATGGCATCCACAGAAGTTTTCCACGAGTCAATGGTACGATTTGTACATTAATGTTATCACTCGTGGTCTCTACTCGTACCTTGGGATCTGCCAACTTGACATGCTCTCTGGAATTGATCACATATTCTTGGTACGAGTCATATGATGTCATCACGATCCGCGTCTTCCATTCGTACCAGGAACTCAGGCAAGTGCACAACTTCTGACTCTCTTCACGAATCTTTAGTACGCTCATACAATGATTATATGGCTCATACCAAGAGTCGTACTTGGCCTCCACACTTATGTAACTCCTCTAGATTTTATCATGAATTCCAACTACAACTCATACCACTAAGTTACGGCTCGTACTAAAAACTGCACTTGGCCTATTTTCTACACTTTTTCCCTTTATTTTCCAGAATTCAACTCCAAAACATGATTTCCCTAAAAACAAGGTAAAGCACCTCATATCTGTATAAACATACCTAAGACCAAGCATGTTTTCTAAGTTTTAAGTGTCAAAAGTTCTGTAAACCCACAATATATCACCATACATTATTACGAGGGGAATAATTTCGAAACACCCTAACTAGTCTAAGTCATGGCTAGGAAGGTGTTAGCTGAGTATTAGTGAAAATTCTGAGTTGGAGAGTGGTTTGATAGCAGGATTGGGAGCTACTACTTACAGGGGACTGCTGTAGCGTGGGAATTTCCACTACAGCAAGACTGTTATTATGGTCGGAGTCCCGCGATAACATACTAGGATAATAACTGTCGGATCTATCGTGGCGGTTTCCTAACCGCCATAGCATGTCTATTGCAGCAAAAAAGTGAATGCTGAAGTGGATGACGGGAATCAGTATGTGGATTTTAAGTGGGATTTCAAGGGTTATGTCTCATTATTTCTAAAGCACGAGGTTCTAGAACTAGAGGCAATTTTCCTAAGAGTAGAGAAATTCCCCTTCCCAAGGTAAGAAAGTTGATTTGATTTTCCATTATTTTGATTCTCTAGCCCCGTAGAATCGATAGGGAGACCTGTTATGGTGGAAAATCCTATGGGTAAAACCCTAGAATGATGAAATGTAAGGGAATTGTTTGGGTATTGAAGGATGATTGGTTCCTAGGTTTGTAAACTAGTATTTGTTGCTTCCTAAGGGGAATATGATGTAGAATTTCATTTATATAGTAGTATGAGACCTAAAAATTGGTAATGTTAGAACCCTTAACTCTAAAAAATACTTTAAGAGGGCCTAGAGGAGTATAAAATTCCATGAACTAGGTTGGGATGATCATACCAAGGTTGGGATATGATAATTTAACATTGAAATATCGAATTGGACCGTGTACAGGTAGATTGGGAGGGTGTGAATTTTCTATCCCTTAGTCGAAGAAGTGAATGATGGAATGATATCCTATTGTTTGTTTTAGATGTTGAATGTATGAAAACGTTGAGGAAAGACAAGTCTCCAGTGGAGTGATTGATATTCGACCCTCTAAATCGAGGTAGGTTATGGTTTAGAAGAAGTTAGACTTATCATAATGACATATATAGATGTGGAATGATAGTGTGTATATTGGTCTCTAGACCTTAAGTGTTTTAATTTTTTCTTGTTGAATTCCCTGATTGAGTGATCCTAATGTGATGTGTTGCATGTGTAATGTGAAAGTGAATGTGTTCATGTCCTTTTGTATTTGCTATGAATGATTTCGAATTTTTCAAATATGTAAATTAATGGAGGTAAGATGAGGCCTCCTAAAAGTCATGTCAATGGACTTAATGATAATATATTGATTATGAGAATGAATATGGATACTATAAATATCCTGAGATGAGTGGCCCATGCTCGAGGGGAGCATCTGGTCAAGCAATGATGATTGAGTGGCTCGTGTTCAAGGGGAGCATCAAGACGAGCACATGAGTGGGAGCGAGTACCACTCTAGTACAATACATATATTTCTAGAGTTCCCTGCAGGTCATGATTGGAAGGGCAGAAATAAGACCCTCTGGCATGTGTGTACATTAATGTTCAGTGATTGGGTATTCATGGTGATGTGACGGAGGCATGTGTCCGGCATGTCACCATTTGTTATATTATTTGATTTACTATAAGAATGTAAGTGGTTGTTATCTGAATTGTTGAGGCCCTGTAATGACTTAATGGTTGGAATAGTTAAATGAGGACTCGTGATTGAGTTGTGCAATCTTATGTGAATGAATCATTCTATGATCTATGTAGTTATATGGTATCAATTGTCTATTGATGATTGTGAATAGTGTGGGTGATTATAATGATTGTAAGTGTAAAGAGTTAATAAAATATTAGGCGTGCAACTAAGTCGAGCTACTACCAAGACAGTACTAATGCAGCGTCCTTAGCCTTGGAAAGGTTTTGGACGGCTCTGTGCACTTGAGTGTGATAGTTGGGGCATCACGTAAGCTCTCTCATGATGGTTTCAATTATGAAGAGTCTCCTATTGTTCCTTATGTTTTCAGATACTTTTGTTCATGAATTCTGGTATTATGTTTATTAGCATGTTTGATCCAAAGGATCAGTTTATGAGCTTTTACTTACGATTTCAACTATGACAAGTCATATGATTTCTATTTCTAAACCTTGGATTATTATATTCAGTTATGAAAACTAGCTTATGAATATGTATATCTCAGATACAAGGCTTTTAGCATGCAAACCTTACTCTCGTGATCTATTTGATTTTTATACATGATTTCATCTAATGTTTTTACTAAGAATGTTTTTACTTACCTCGCATACTCAGTACTTTCAAAGTACTAACCGCATACTCTATGCTATATCATTTAATGATATAGGTTCGGGAGATCAGACTCAACTGCGTTGTTAGTCCTGCTCCCGTATCAGTCCAGTTTAGCCCTGTGTTGGTGAGTCCTCATCTACTGAGGACATTCTTCTAGTTATATGTTTTGTCATTTCAGTTTCATACCTAGAGATAGCTGGGGTCTTGTCCCAGCATAGCCCCCAGCTATCTCATTAGATAGTATAGGCTTTTCAGATATAGACTAGTATGTTCAACTTTTTGCTTGGTGTTGTGATGTTAATGTTTTATTTATGTTTTAAAATATTAAAACTTTTGTGTATTCATGTTGAAGGTTTTAAGTTTCGGCTTTAATTTATGCTCTTAATTTGCTATGAACATTTCATGGGTTAGCTTGGAGCCATTCATGGTTCTAGGTCTTATGTCTCAATCCAGGGTCCAGCTCGGGTCTTAACAATCTGATTACGTAGAATAGAGCTACTTAGAGCAAGTTAAGAGTGAATTGGGATTTCCCAAAAGGTACAAACTATGGGTGACAGAGTGTGTCAGATGCATGTTCTTCAATATTTTGATCAATAGAGTAGTTTCAGAATCATTCCCTAATGGAAAGGGCCTAAGGCAAGGGGACTCTTTATCCCCTTTTTGTTTTCTATCTCAATAGAATACCTGATTAAATTCCTCAATAAGCTAAAAGAGCATACAACCTTCAAATAACCCAAGATGTGCAAAATTAGGTCTCACTCACATCTTTTCCATAGCGGCGAGACCGTGGCAGTGGTCAAGCGACCGCTACAGCGATGGCCAAATCTAGTGAGTAGGCTGGTTAGCACTTGAGTAGAAGTAATTTCTGAATTAGTATTTTCTATATATGAATAGTGTTATGAGCTAATTGAATATTGTTGTTTACATGTATGTATGTTATTATATAAGGTCGGTCGATGATGTCTACCAGTACTGTATTGTGTACTGACGTTATTCCTGCACTTCTTTTCTGAGTGTAGAATCTGATCTCGAAAGCTCATCTCTCCCTCACCTCTAGAGCTGTGACAGACTAATAGAAAGGTGAACGGTGCAAGATGTGTTGTTCTTCCTCTCTGCAAAAGATGTCTCTTGTCCAGACATAAGTAGTTTCATGTTCTCTTTTTTCTTTGAGATATTCTTAGAAAATGTTTAGGTAGTTGTCTTCATGTGCAATGAAAATCAGATTCTGATTGTTTTATCATAGAGGATAATTTTTTATTTCTTTAATTATGACGATGTTTCATTGGTAAATCTTCAAAATGTGTTTATTTTCTGATGAATGTTGATGGTTTTGAGGTAAAGAGTTGAAAAATGTTGGTTCGCCCACTAGGAGGGTTAGTGTGGTGCTAATCACAGCCATATGAGTCGTGAAAAATTGTCACCCACAATATTTTTTTTATTTCTTTGACTTTTTTCATAGCAAAGATGCATTGGACTCGGTTTTTTGGGCTTAGAATCAAAACCCAATGAAAAACTTCATTATATTTGGGCTCAATTGGCAACTTTCTTCTTCTTCTTCTTCTTCTTCTTCTTCTTCTCTCTCTCTCTCTCTCTCTCTCTCTCTCTCTCATATTATATTTCTCCTTCTCAGCCTTTGTACATATTTATCAAGCACATTTATTTTTATTTTTGCATTTTGTTCTTCTTATTTCGATTGCTCATTTTATTTCTACGTAACTCTCTTTTCATGTACTAACTCAAAGAAACTATTTAAGAAAATGATGAATTATTATTATACTTGAAATTGATATAGAATTTTTTTTTAAAAAAATAAGGTAAATTAAATTTAATCAAATTAAGAAGTTTAATAGTTGTGAAGATCTTTTTAATAATATCTATTTGATTAAAACTACTTTCTTTAATTTCGTTGTATATCTTTCCTTTTTTTCAATTATATTCTCAAGATGAAAAACTTAAGTAAACTAAACATGTTTGATTTGTTCATCTTATTTTTCAAATGAATAACCTAGTAGATTGAATTAAATGAACTCAAAAATCGGTGATGCCATTTATTTATCTTATGAATATGTATTATAATATTATTTACTCAATTCTTATACATTTTAAAAGAATCTTGCCGATTTTTAAAATAACATATTATTGTATGAGCACTAATTCAAAATTTATAAAAGTTTAAAATAAAGTAGAAAACTGCAAAGTAAACATAAAAAAACATTAAAAAATTTTAAAAAGACTCGATGGGGTAAGGTAAAAATAGGAAGACATGTTAAATGAGATATGACAAGACAAGTTAAATTTAGCAGGTTAAGATTAGTTTTTCTCTTTTCCGCCTCGCTCTATTTTTCATCCTGCAAACTTTTTCATATTTTCTTCTTCATGCTTTGAACCCCCTCAGTAAAACTTTTGCCGCCGTCACTACTCATAGATGCATATTATTAACTCAAATAACACTCAAACTATAACAAAATCAATATTAATACTAACAAAAGAAATAATTTCAACACTTGGATGACAATAATATTTAAATATCACAATAATATTAGATATCTATTCTTTATTTTTGCAGGCTAATTTACACAGTGAAAATACATACTTAATTTTGCTAATATTTAGTTATGTATTTAATACTTATTAGTCATACTTTGTTTGGCATAACTTAGTACTTTTGGATTATAATCACTTCATTATGACTTATTAATTAGCAATTATATTTTATGCGATTTCATTATCTTTTTTTGTTAAATATTTTATTACAATGTCATCACTCATCACATATTTTATGTTATTTTCTTAATTATAAAACATGTTGGATAGTTGTATGTTACTAGGATTAAACAAATATTTCATGTATAAGTTACATATTTTGTATGAAGACTTTATTGAAGAAAAATCTAAAAAAAATGAGAAACTTGAAAAAATCTGAGGTTGAAAAATCCAACTTTTATTGAATTGATTTGGTTTATAGATTTAACAATTTGGTACTATTGATTTGATTTGATATTTAAAAAACACGCACCAACCTGAATTGTGTACACCCCTAACATCGTGTATGATTTATTTTCTAGGAACTTGTTTGATTGGAGGACATAGCATATAGTCATTTTTTATGCTAATTAGTTTTGTTTATACTCCTCTCTCCTCTCAAGAAAAAGAAAATAACACACATTCTTCTTTTGTTATAAAGCACAACATACACATGCAAGTACTCAGTATATATGAGCAAAGCGATGGTGTTAGAAAAGGAACTTTAATATTTCTACTAGATAAGAACTATAAAAATGATAAAAGACTTATTATAAAAACTGGGTCATAGCAAGGCATTACCTTGAAAGCAATTTTTGCCTGACAGGATGCAAATCATTAGAGTCGATTGCTCATCAAGGTTTAAAAGTTACTTACAAATACATGCATTCATGGATGAAAGTTTGGAGTTTTTAAAAAATAATTGTCTAGAAAAACTGTAACGACCTGCTTGGCTGTTATAGCATTCCAACCACCTAACAATGGGTGAAATTTAAATTTTTAGAAATTCAAAGTAAATACCCGAGAGATGAAGGTAACGCGACGAGTAAATTCAAATAGGCTTAGTCATAATCGGGTGGACCCAAGTGGGTTTCCATTACAGCAGGACATCATCCACCATAGTAGAACTACTGTAGCAGGAAGGGTGTTCGCTGCAGCGGATGACGCTGAACAAAAATCCGTAATCCTGTTCCGATTAGAATTTTGAAGACCTAGTATTTGAGGAGGGCTTAATAAAAATGTCCAAAAACATAAAATTGATTTTTGGGAAAAATAAATAAGGTCCAAGAGGTAGAGATTCAACCTCCATTTCTAGGAACTCTCACAAGAAATCAAGAAGCGGCCCCGTAGCTGGGAATGTGCGGACGATAGCTTGGCGCCAGATAGGCTATGATTTACTCTCTCTTGCATTAGATTTTAATTATCTAAACATATACATACCTACGGTTGATATGCTTTTGATAAGTAGGACTGTAACTTAATTATGTTATTGTCTGTTAATCGAAATCGGTGAGATTCTAAGACTGAGCGGATAGAAAAGAGGTAGTGATATCCTATAATGAGAAAACCCCTAGGGGATAGATTGAAACATAATAAATTTTCCATGTTTAAGGGGGTATGTTGAAGCAAACCAATGGTGTGTAGATTAACTTTTGAGTGTTGTCGTTAGAAATAATTTCGATGTATAAATTATGAAATCATCCTTTCTGAATTTAAAATCTCGGATAATTAATCATGTAGATCATGTTTAGGAGATGAAATTAGCTAAATGATTGATAAATTATAACTATGACAGAGCATGAGTTGAAGCAGTGAATTTTGATAGTTATACTCTGCGTAATAACTTGAATGTGATGTGGTTGGTATTGTATTGTTTGGACTGTTGATGATGTTGTTCGTATTAATGGTGGCACTGTGGCAAGTTAATTATTGAAATAAGTTTGGCATGATGTTGCTTTCATTATGGTGGATATGATAGAGATCAAGACCCTAGATGGGGAAGAAACTAGAATGAAGATTGGTCGTAG
>JACEIK010005004.1:77843-96950 GCA_018107945.1 Datura stramonium
GTACCACTACAGCGGGTATTATACCACTGCAGTGAGACCATTGTAATGGTAGTAATTCCACTGCAGTAGAGCCCAAACTAGTGAGCGGGCCAAGTTTCAAGTCTTATAATGTACTAAATTTACTGTTGTTATTACTGCTGAGATACGAGATTTGATTGGGAATCATGCATGTGATCGTCTTGTTGATGTGAATATGTACCTCTTGTTGTGTGTGCTTTATTATTTGTTGTGCTATGTCGTGCGTTTTGAGATTTAGGGTCGAGTTGGTATCAAATGAAAATGTGACTAAGATGACATTTAATACGAAAGGAAGGTCACTGATATGATAATAAATGAGAGGCCTAAGGCCAAAGGTAAGGAACTCAGGTGAACAGGTTAGCATGATCAGAGTCTAGCTAAGAACTGGACACACGAGTGGATTGTGCCCGAGGTGAACATCTGGGCGAGCGGTATGAGAGAGTACACAAACAGATATGGCAAACAGACCATGCGACTGGGTGTACGAGTATGGGTACATAGATAGGTATGATGAAGGTTCATATGACTAGGTGTACAATACATGGATTTCTAGAGTCCCTATAGGTTATGACTAGAAGGGCAAGTATAAGACCCTCTAGTATGTGTGTACAGTGATATGAAAGAAGCGTGTGCCCAGCATATCACCGATGGTATGATTGTGAGACAGAGATTATGCGGGTATGGTTTGATATACATAAGGCTGGAGATACAGAAAGGTACAGGTATACAAGTGTGATACAAAATATACCGACATAATTTGGGTTTGAGGTGAGGGACATGGTTGGATATCATTTATAGCTATTCCGTCTAGGTATGATACTTCATGGCATTTTTGTGGTATGAAGACAGGTATATGCATGTACTTTAATATTTGAAAAGTTGATTATTTTGGCAGATGTTGGTGACTTCTTTTGTGTTCTTGAATCTGTTAATCTGTATTTGTGAATTGTATGTTTTTTTAAATAGTTTGGTGGGTTACATAAGATGGTATGACGGATTTAAACAAAGATAGTGAGTTATTGGGGATAGTGAGTAGATTTATTTATCTTATGTACCTTACTAGGAAGAGTCGGACAATGTTCTGCATAATTAAGTAAGTAATAAATGATAATGGACGAGCTTAGTTGATCACAGGGAAGTGGTAAAAGAGGTAGATGTGTTACAAAATTGTATGGAGGAATAGAACAGAACTGGACTAGGAAAATTGGCTACTGACTGAATGAAATAACGTTACAGTGGACACATCATCGCAGCAGCGGGACCGCTGTAGCAGTCGGAGCCTGTCGCTGTAGCGGAAATGGAGGGAGGTAGATTGAAGGATTTAATAATGAATAGGTTTGTAAAGTAATTGCATAATCTTTGGTAAGACTTAAGAATGAGAATGTAGTAGTTAAACTTAGTGTGATATTGTAGGAGTGAAGTAATCGTTAAATTTATGACATTGATTATATGTTGATTATTATGTTGTTGTGTTAACTAATCTTAGTCGGTTGATGATGCCTATCGGTGGTGTACTTATACTACCTTTCTACGCCTTTTGGTGTAGGTTGTGCTAGGTTTGAAGTTCCTGATTGGCATGGAGCACTCAGCACCAGCTTCCGTGTTCTTCTTCTCAGACGAAGCTGGGCCTTTTTTTTCTTGTCAAGTATTCAATTAGAGCTCCTGTACTTGTCTAGACTAGATCTTGGAAGAGTCATATTTTGTTTTGGGGAATCTTGTATTTTTGTTTTTGAGATTTTCATTGATTAATGAGAAGTAACGGAAATTTCTTTTTGTATATTAATTGTAATATTTTTAAAGGGTTCTCCTATCGAGTAGAGTCAATGTAGGTGCCAACACGATCGTCCATTTGGGTCATGACAAAAACTAAATAGAAAGAATAGCTATTTGAGATAATGAGAGAATCGTTATACGTTTAGTTCACAAATGATGCTCTTTAAATAGGCATACCATCTATGATTTCGTTATTAAAAAAATATAAAAAGACAAATAAAGTCAATATAATGAAACATTACTCTTGCTTTGTCATAAAGACATAACTTTAAATCTTGTAACCTTTTCATTAACGAAGCTACAAACTAAGAAATTGTCACTTGAATGAATGTGAACCATTTATCAAAAAAAAATAACTTAATTCTTCCACTCCATATATACTTATGATTTAGAAATGTTACATAGATTAATTGTGAAGAGTTAAAATATGTTATTTATTTTTTTATTTTACATTAATTAAAAGAGAATAATACCAACAATCCATTAATGAAAAGATAAAAAATAGAAATAATTTATAGGCAAAAGGAAAAAACATTTACTTAAGTGTCAATATCTTCCGATTTAAATTAACACATAATGAAATGAGGCAATAACTAATATCCAAAAAGTGAAGTACTCTTGAACTGAATGGAAATAAATTGAGACCCTCACAACATATACAATATCCTTAATTTTATGCAAACTCTGTGGTACTAACAAAGTACTTTCATGGTCATGCACATACGTTGGGTCTCATGAGTGCTCTAGAAAGTCGTTCCAAGTTTTTCATAAAAGGCAACCATACTTTTATACTCACGTAGGTGATTCCATCAAGTCTATCTCAAATAGACCATCTTAAGGATATGAAATCATTAAGAGAAAAATAAGCTAAACGTTATTAAATACTACCTTACGCCATAGGAATAGAAAATATAGTGTATATTGAGGGCTCGTATTGCTTCGTTTGACCACAAATGGGTATCCACCATACTACCTCAGTCCATGGGTTTTAGCCTCATCCCCCTTGATATTTCAAGGATTATTTTTCTTGTCAAACTCTTGGTTAAAGGATCTGCCAAATTTCTTTCGGACCTTACATATTTCAAGGAAATAACATCATGTTTACACAATTGTTTTAACTGCAATATATTTGATGCGAATATGTCTTTTTTTCCATTGTACACACTATTTTTGACAATTTCAATTACTGCCTATGAGTCATAATAAAGAGAGACTGGTGAAGCTTGCCTTCCCCATAATGGCACATCTGCCAAAAGATTTCTTAGCCACTCATGTTCTTACGCTGCCACTTCAAGAGCAGTGAATTCAGATTCTATGGTAGAACGTGCTATATAAATTTATTGGAAAGACTTTTATGAAATAGCGCCTGCATCCAAAGTAAACACATAGCCACTGACGGAGCTAACTTCATCATTATCAGTTACCCAATTTGCATCACAAGAAGCTTTTAAAATAGCAAAAGAAAAATTATTAAAATGCAAACACCAATTCATAATACCTATCAAATACCTTAATAAATGATGAAGAGCATTTCAGTGTCCATTACTCGGATTATAAGTATATCTACTCAACCTGCTAGCAGCAAAAGCTATATCAGGTCGAGTATAATTCATGAGAAATATTACACTCTCAATTATTTTAGCATATTCAATTTGAGATACACTAGATTCTTTATTTTTTTCTCAAGTGTATGATAAAATCATAAGGAGTTCTTACTAGAACTACATCAAAAAAACCAAACTTTTTCAACATCTTTTAAATGTACTGAAACTGACATAAAGAGAAATCATTAACAATTATTTTTATTTTAATCCCTAATATTACATCTGCTTATCCAAGGTCATTCATTTCAAACTTAGAATATAAAAAGTTCTTAGTATCATTAACAGAATTCATATTAGGGCCAAAGATTGACATGTCATTCACATACAAATATATAATAACACAATTCGATCTTATCATTTTGGAATAAATACATATATCAGATGAATTTACAAAAAACAATCATCCACTAATGTGACATTAAAATTTTCATATAACTTTTTAGGAGCTTGCTTTAGGCCATACAAGGACTTTCTCATTTTGCATACTTTATCTTCTTGTCCCAAGATTACAAAACCCTCAGGTTGAGTCATATATTTCTCTCCCTCTAAGTCACCATTTAGAAGTGTTGTTTTGACATCTATTTGGTGTACCACTAAATTATGAATAAAGGATAAAGCAATACGAATCATAATGGTCACTATTTTAGACACAAGAAAATAAGCATACAAAATAATCAACACTTTCATTTGGTTAAAGCGCCTAATTACAAGTCTAGCCTTATATTTATCAACTTTACTGTTAGGTCTCAATTTCTTCTTAAATATCTACTTTCTACTTGAGGATTTTCAATATTTAGGAAAATCATACAAGTCTCAAGTGTGTCTAGAAACTATAGAGTCTAACTCACTTTTTATGGCCTCTTTCCGAAATATCGCATCTATTAATCTCATTATGTCATCATAAGTCTTAAAGGTCTTCTACTATCAAGTAGATAGACACTAATTTATTATTTAAAGTATCAATGACAAAATTCTCAGTCAAGAAGGTAGTGAAAAAATAATTCTACGTCATTTACTCCTTTTAAGTTCATTGTCATGCTCATTAGCAATAACATCAGAAGAAGGCACAACTTGAGAATTAACAGATATAGATAAAGAACCATTATTTTGCACATCACTAGGTACATTATTTTTTAAAGGAAAAACGTACTTACAACATTCTACATCTCTAGATTCGTAAATAGAATGATCATTTAAAGACATAGATCTATATGCAACACTATTTTGAGCATAACCAATAAAGGTAGTGTCAAAAGTCTTAGAACCTATATTACCGGTTTAAAATCAGGTAGACCAACCTTAGCCAAACACCCCCACACTTTCAGAAATTTCAATTTAGGGGCAAACTCTTTCCACAACTCATATAAGATTTTGTCCAATTTCTTATGAGGGACTCTATTAAGAATATAGAATGCAGACAAGCAGCTTTTCCCCACATGTTATCAGATAGAACTGAGCTTAAAAGTATAGAATTCAATTTTCATTAGGGTTCGATTTTTGTGTTCCTCTACACCATGTTATTAGGGAGTATAGGGAGCACTAACCTTATGTATAATTGTCACGACCCGAGCTGGGATCCCAGACAGAGATACGGGACCTAGAACCATGAATGGCTCCAAGCTAACCCATGGTACATACATAGCATGACCTAAGAGCATAATCACGCGGAAATTATCATAAGAATGATAAGAAAAAGTCTAAATATCATAAAGCATAAATAAGAGAGATAGCATCACAACGCTGAACAAGAAAGTTGAACATGCTATGTCTATGTCTGAAAAGCCTCTACCATCTGATGAGATGTTAGGACAAGCCCCCAACTAACTCCAAGTCTAAAACTAAAACAAAATATAACAAGCGTAAACTAATAGATGTCCTGGAAAGATGAGGACTCGCCCAAAGCGGGATAGAGCTGAGCTGAGCGAGAGCGAGTTATTAGTGAGACAAAGATGGATCACCTGAACCTGTATCATGAGACGATATAGCATAGAGTATGCAGTCAATACTTGAAATATATTGAGTATGTAAGGTAAGTAAAACATGCTCAGTAAAATGTTAGTTGAAATCATGTATATAAATCAAAACAGTTTATGATAGTAAGGACCACATGCTAAAAGTCATATATCTGATACATACATTATCATAAGTTATTCATCATAAACCGAACATGATGACCAAAGCTTTAAAAATAGAAATCATATGACTTCTCATTCTTTAAATCGTAAGTGAAAGTTCATAAATTGATCGATGGGTCAAATATGTTATAAGACATAATATCATAAGTGATGAACATGAGTAAATGAAATCATGATGGGAGACTCATCATAACCGATAACCACCATGTATGAGCGCATGATGATCCCAAGTCTTTCCCACGTGGTGGAGAGCCATCCTAAGTCTTGTTTGGGCAAAGGAAGTACAAGGTGTGATATCATGATGTGTGTGCCCTCAAGCAGGAAACACTCTTTTGAGAGGTCCCAATAATATATCCTACGTTAGCGTGTAGTTTAGAGACTGGGGTCCTTGGAATCCCTGGCCTACTCTGTGCTAGACGCTACTTCCAAAACATGCATATTTCTCACACAATCATATTCTCAAAATATAACTTAATTATGAATATTGGGAGTCTTGACTCCAAAATATTTCATAAACTGATCTTGAAAGCCATGGATAAATTTATGATAAGCATACTTAACTTTTCGTAGGCTTGCCCAAGTCATGAAATCCTACATACTTGAAATAGACTTCATAATCCAAAATCATGAAATCATAAGTTGAGAATTCATAAACATTCGTGCATGATGGAAAACTCATCATGCTTGAAATCATAGGATTATAGGCTTAAATTTCATAAAAGATGCATAATATGGCATAATTTCTAACAACTTGAAAACATGAATTTATAATCAAATTGAGTGTAAATTATGCTCATTAGTCTTGAATTATTAATTAGAACATGAGGGGATTAGACCCATAGACATAGCATAGATAACTTCATAGAATTGGGTTAAAATCCTAGAAATCAATACACTTGGTAGGAACTAAACTACTCATTCGAAACCCCACATACCTGGAATTAATTAAAGACTTGAATTCATAAATTAAATAAGACATTAGGAATGAGAGCGGAAGGAAATCCCTATTCATGGCCTTACATACTTTGGTAAACTAATCCCTAAGCTGGCCTTGAAAGCCCAAGAGAATTTAGGAAGGAATTAAGGAGGAACCCTAGCGTGATCTTGGAAGAGGATTTTAATTCAATGCATGCATGAGAGCATAATGACTTGGGCTTGGTTAAACCCTCTTAAAACACTCTTAGGAAGCTTAAAAGCAGCGTCACTAGGGAAGTTAGCAACCCAGGAATTTACAGAATGTCCTTGGGAACACGTATTTAGAAAGCATGCGCTTGAGTACAATGAGTTGTACCCATAAACAATGACCACGTGGTTTCCTTCCATTGTTAGTCCCATTTACATTTTTAGGATCATTGTTTCTCAAACCACGGGTCTCACAATGACGCGTTGTTTCCCTACAATGAGTCATACCATGAGAAACAAGTAGTTGGGGTCTCCATCACATGACATAACATGATTGTATACGCGGCTTCGTTGTTTCCTACAACGAGTCATACCATATTTGATTATTTCCCCAAACTGCCATTCATAGACCGTATGACTCTTACCCACGACCCATCACCAAATGATGAGTCATACCTTGACCCATAGGTCAAAGATCGATAAACGTGAAAACACACCATGACTTCTAACCATGACTTGTTACATCAACCTACGACTTGTCCAACCAGTCATTATCAATGATTAGAACTAGTTGCTGGCTCACCACAACTCCTCCTACGACCCATGCGAGGAACAACGACTCATACCATGAGTCGTTCTAGAAAAGCATATATTTTCTACTAAATCTTCTACATGTCTAAGGGTTTAGTTGTAGGGACTTTTGGGGTGTCACATTATCTCCCCCTTGGGGATATTCATCCTTGAATGTAGATTAAGCATACAGAAAGGTGAGGAAAGGGTAAAATCCCAAAATTGAACAACTAAATGCGAAAAGCTGACAAAGTGATGACTCTGAATATGCATGATGAGAGTGAATTCATGAAACATACATTTCATGCAATGACATCAAATAAGCTTATAGACATGAACTAGACATGAAACTAAATAGAGTCTTGAGGAAAGCTGATACCTCATCTTGGACTTAGCCGGAAAGGGAAAAAGATGCGAGTATCTAGCCATTATATCTCTTATGACTTTCCTTTAGATACCTCCAACAAGTTGATTTCTCTATAACACCTTCTTGAAGTTAATTCCTTATTCCTCAACTTTATTTTTCGACAATCAAGGATATCGATCGGAACCTCCTCATAGTAAGGCTATCCTTCTCACTTTATGCTATCACGGAACAACTAAGGTCGGGTCTCTAATGCATTTCTTCAACGAGGTACATGGAAAATTGGATGCACGAAACCTTTCACGTTATTGGCCTAACACATGTACCACCTTGTCAACTCGTCTCGGAGAATCCTATAAAGACAAAAATATCGAGGACTAAGCCTGTTTCTTTCCGGACCTCAAAACTCCCTTCATGGGCGACACCTTCATAAATACCCAATCATCAACCACGTACTCGAGCTCTCTCCTTCTCACATGCCTGAACCACGATGACTCAAAGGCTGTTTCGGCTTTCCTCTAATAATACGAACTTTCTCCATGGCCTCATGGGCCGAATCGGCCGCCATCATTGTAGCTTCACCTACCTCCAACCATCAAATAAGTGAACTACACCTCCACCTAGTAAGAGCCTCAAGTAGAGGCCATACGAATCTTTGGAGTGGTAAGCATTGTGTAGGCAAACTCAAGGAAAGGCAAGTGATCATCCCAACTACCCACGAAATAAATCACATATTCTCTAAACATATCCTTAAGAGTATGAATGTGCTTGGAATGGACCATCTGTTTGTGGGTGAAAAGGCTGTGTTAAGTTTCACACAGTACCAAGGCCTCTCCCTAAAATATCCTTCAAAATTGAGAGGTGAGCTGAGTACCCACTCTATACGAGATGATGGATAAAGGGTTCCAGTAGAGCAAACTAACTCTGAATGTATAACTAGCATAATCCTTGGTGAATCGGTAGTTTTGACTATAGAAAATAAGCTGCTTTCGTCAACTTGTCCACAATCACCCATATAGAGTTATACTTGTTGGCGTATAAGAGGAAAGCCTATAATGAGGTCCATATTAATCTATTCCCATCTATTCCCACTTCCAAGTAGGAATACTAATATCCTGAAGCATATCTCCAGGTCTCTAATGCTCAACCTTCACCTATTGGAAATTGGGATACTTATCCATGAACTCTGCTATGTCCTTCTTCATACCATTCCACCAATAGACTTTTCCTAAATCACACTACATCTTGGTGGCACTTGGATAGATAGAATACTGAGAGCCATGAGCCTTGCTCAACATCCATTCTCTCTAGTCATCCAAGGCCAACACACACTATCATCCCTGATATCGGAGTACACCATCTCCCCTTTGGGGAAAACCTCCACTTTCTGATTCCGGATAGCTTCCTTCAGCTTCACTAAGATTGGATCCTCATCTTTCTTGGCTTTAACTTCCACCACCAATAAAGATTTTGATCTATTCTGAATAATAATACCACTATCCATGGAATTTGTAAGGTGAACCACTAAACGAGTAAGAATATGGGCATCCTTCACCAATTCCTTCCTGCCATCCTCGACGTGAGACACACTCTCTGTGGATAGCCTACTAAGAGCATCTACCACTACATTGGCCTTGCTTGGGTGATAAAAGACACTTATTTCATAGTCCTTAAAAGCTCTAGCCATCTCCTTTGCTGCAAATTCAGGTCCTTCTGAGTGAACATGTATTAAAGGCTCTTGTGGTCCGTAAACATATCCACATGCATCCCATACAAGTCGTACCTCCAAATCTTCAAAGCAAACACCACAGCTGCCAACTCTAGGTCATGCATCGGATAATTCTTCTCAGGAGTCTTAAGTTGTCTAGAGGCATACGCAATGACCTTACCATGCCGCATCAACACACAACCAAGACAAACCCTAGAGGCATCACAATACACAACAAAGCCATTTGTGGCCTCCGATAGGGTCCATACTGGGGCTTTAGTGAGTTGAGTCTTTAACTCCTAAAAACTCTTCTCACAAGCATCCGACCATTGATATTTGACCTTCTTCTGGGTCAACTTAGTCAACGATGTTGCAATGGATGAAAATCCCTCTATAAATCTCCTGTAATAGCCGCTAAACCCAAGAAGCTCTAATATCTATAGGATTGATAGGTCTAAGACAATTCGTCACCTCTTCTATCTGTTGAGAGTCCACCTGCACACCCTCGCTGGACACTACATGGCCCAAAAATGCTATTGAGTTCAGTCAAAACTCACACTTGCTGAATTTAGCAAACAACAGACGATCCTTGAGAGACTACAACACAATCCTCAAATGAGTGGCATGTTCCTCCTCGCTCCGAGAGTATATGAGGATACCATTTATGACGACAATCACGAACATATCTAAATACTGCTTGAACACCCTGTTCATCAAATCCATAAAAGCTACGGGAGAATTAGTTAGTCCTAAAGACATAACTACTAACTCATAGTGACCAAATTGAGTCCTGAAGACTGTCTTCGAAATGTCACTCTCTCTAACTCTGAGCTGGTGATAGCTGGATCTAAGGTCTACCTTTGAAAAGTACTTAACACCTTGAAGCTGGTCAAATAGGTCATCAATCCTGGGGATGGGATACTCGTTCTTGATTTTGACCTTGTTCATTTCCGATAATCAATGCACATTCTAAGGGAACCATCCTTTTTTTGAACAAATGAGGATTGGAGCACCCCATGAGGATTTACTAGGCCTGATGAAACCCTTATCTAGGAGGTCATTCAACTACTCTTTTAACTCTTTTAGCTTGACTGGAGACATTCTCTTAGGAGAAATGAATATAGGTTATGTATCAGGGAGAAGGTCAATACCGAATATTCACACACAACAGGGATTGACTTAAGAGTCGAGGTCTCGGATGTAAAATCCTTGACCCGAACTAGATGATACACACATCCTTTGGAAATCATCTTCCTATCCTTGAGATAAGAAACAAAGAGACTATAGGCACTGTTTAACTACCCTTCATCACAAGGACTGGCTCACCTAGAAACTGAAACTCTATCGCATGGGTTCTAAAATTAAGCGATGCATAGCATGCATAACCAATCCATACTGAAAATAACATCAAAAGAGGTCATATTTAACTCTACTAGGTTGGCTGAGGTGACTTTCTAAAAAATCTTGACAGGGAAATTCATGTATACCTATCGAGCTAAAATTGACTCACCAGCAGGAGTAGAGACTGAGAAGGGTTCTAACAGGATTTTGGGACTGACTCTGAAACAAACAGAAACATAAGGAGTCACAAAAGATAAAGTAGCCCCTAGATCAAACAATGCATACACATCAAGATGGAATACTCGCAATATACCAGTGACCACATCGGGAGAGACCTCCTGCTCCTAAAGGGATGATAGTGAATAGAACATGTTCTTGCATTGACCGCTACCTGCACTAGAAGAGGCACCCTACTGAAATGGGCAAGCTGCTGGAGTTGTTAAAGTGGTAGTTGGGGCATGACCTCTACTATCGCCTTATCTAGCTAAAGGACAATCACTGAGC
The DNA here is from genome assembly GCA_018107945.1 of Datura stramonium. Taxonomy (NCBI): domain Eukaryota; kingdom Viridiplantae; phylum Streptophyta; class Magnoliopsida; order Solanales; family Solanaceae; genus Datura; species Datura stramonium. Next base: position 88,983 of record JACEIK010005004.1, read on the forward strand.
ATATGTCTGGGCTTCCCACACTCGAAACAATAATCAATACCAACTAAGCACTTGCTAGGGTGCTTCCTACCACACTTCCTATAAGCCAAAAAATTGTGCTTCCCTGAGATGCTCCTCTATCCCCTAGAGTATGACACTCTGCCTCTTTAATCTCCTAGAGGTCTAGATGGAACGTTGGTTGATGAGGGTGCTGGGGGTGACGATCTCTAGTGGAACTAAGGTCGAGGTCCACCACCTAGTCTCTACTGAAAGTGCCCATGACTCCTTGTCCTGGTGCTCTTGGCCTCTCTCTCTCCTTCTCCTTCATCTACTCGGCCTGTATCTGCTGGGCATATATGACCAGTCGGAAGAAATTTATTCGTTGATAAACATGGCGATCCTGTACTTCTTGACCGGTGAATTTGCTACTCTATTCACAAACTGGCTCATATGAGCCCTTGAATCAGCAACCATCTCCGGTGCATACTTGGACAACCGGGTAAACTCCAAGGCATACTCCTGAACAGTCCTATGGTTCTGCTTCAAATTGATGAACTCTACCATCTTTTCCTCTCTCAACTCCCGAGGAAAGAACTTGTCCAAGGAAGTAGTCACAAACTCATCCCAACCCACGGGAACTATACCTATTCCCATGCTCTCATTCCATTATCAGATCCATATGTGAGTAATCTCCTTCAACTGATAATAGGCTAAGTCAGCACTCTCCTCTGCAGTCACCCCCATAATTTGGGTGATCTTCTGCACCTCCTCAATAAACTCATATGGGTCCTCATCCACCTTCGACCCCAGAAAATCAAGTGGGTTCATCCTGAGGAAATCTCACACTCTTACCGCTGCTGCCTTTTCATTCTGGGGAGCATGGGACACTGCCTGTTGATTGACCTGAGCAGCCATGGCTTGTTCTAAAATCTTAAATGCCACCCTGAACTTGGCATGAGTGACCTGCTCAGGCAACGGATTTGATGAAGGTGGTGGGGCTGGCTAATGCCATCTCCATTGTCATTTCCGTGGCCATTTCCATTGCCATTTATTCTACCATTGACTCTGTGAGAAGGCATATTTCTACAAACGCGTATAGCATGAGTTAGAGGAATAGAGAGGTACTTTATCGCATGACATAGAACATGAAAGAAGAGAAATTTCCTAAAACGTCTTGAAGCCTCTTCCTCGTAATTGTGGCATGCTTCACACCCATGAGAAAAACTCTACTTAACACGACTATCAGACACCCTAGGACACACCTAAATATTGGATCTGATATCAAGTTTGTCACGACCTGAGCTGGGACTTCAGACCGAGATACTGACCTAGAACGACGAATGGCTCCAAGCTAACCCGTGGTACATATATAGCACAACTTAAGAGAATAATCAAGAAAAAATTAACTTAAGCATGATAAGCAAAAGACTAAATATCATAAAGCGTAAATAAGAGCAATAACATCATATCACTAAACTACAAAGCTAAACATGCTAAGTCTATCTCTTAAAGCCTCTACCATCTGATGAAATACTGGACAAGCCCTCGGCTAACTCCAAGTCTGAAACTAAAATAGTCCTTGGAAGATGATGAATCACCCAAAGCAGGATAGAGCTGAGCTGAGTGAGAGCGAGCTATCAGTTAGATTGAGATGGATCACTCAAACCTATATCATGAGACGATATAACATAGAATATGAGGTCAGTATTTTTCTAAGGTAAGTAAAACATGCTTAGAAAAATATTAGTTGAAATCATGTATATAAATCAAAATAGATCATGAGAGTAAGGACCACATGCTAAAGGCTATATATCATAGACATACATAATCATAAATTGTTCATCATAAACTGAACATGATGACCCAAGATTTAAAAATAGAAATCATATGACTTGTCATTCTTGAAATGGTAAGTGAAAGTTCATAAACTGATCAATGGGTCAAATATGTTATAATACATAATAACATAAGTAATGAACATGAGTAACTGAAATCATGAGGAACAATGGGAGACTAATCATAATTGACAGCCACTATGTATGAGCGCATGATCATCCAACGTCTTGCCCACATGGTGGAGAGTCATCTTAAGCCTTGCCGGGCAAAGGACGAATAAGGTGTGATATCACGGTGTGTTCCCTCGGACGGGGGAAGCACTCTTTTTAGAGGTCCCAATAATATATTCTACGCATAGTTCAGAGACCAGGGTCCTCGAAATCCTTGACCTACTCAGTGCTAGACACTACTCCAAAAACATGCATATTGCTCATATAATTATATTCTCAAAACATTGCTTAAATCTGAATATTTGGAGTCTTGACTTCGCAACATTTCATAAACTGATCTTGAAGCCTTGGCTAAATTCATGATAAGCATACTTAACTTTGAATGGGCTTGCCCAGGTCATGAGATAATACGTACTTGAAATAGACTTCATAATTCAAAATCATGGAATCATAAGTTGAGAATTCATAAACATTCAAGCATACCAGAAAACTCATCATGCTTGAAATCATAAGATCATCGGCTTAAATTTCATAAAATATGCATAATAGGGCATAATTTCTAATAACTTGAAAACATGAATTTATAATCAAATTGAGTGTAAATATTTCCATTAGTCTTAAATTATTAATTATAACATGAGGGATAGGACCCATAGACATAGCATATATAAGTTCATAGAATTGGGTTAAAACCTAGAAATCAGTACACTTGATTAGAAACTTGAATTCATGAATTAGAGAAGAAATTGAGCATGAGGTTGGAAGAAATCCCCATTCATGACCCTATATACTTGGGTAAACTGATCTCTTAGATGGTCTTGAAAGCCCAAGAGAATTGAGGAGGAACTCTAGCTTGTGCTTGGAAGAGGATTTCAATTCAATGCATGCATGAGAGAATAATGAATTAGGCTAGGTTACACCCTATTAATACATTCTTTAAGAAGCTTAAAACGATGTCATTAGAAAGTTAGGAGATTAAGAATTTACAAAAAATACCCCTGGGAACACATAAAACTTTTTGCTAGGCACCACTGGTCGTACCATGAGTCGTACCCACAAACAACGACCTGTGGTTTTCTTTCATTGTTAGTCCATTACATTTTCCAGGATCATTATTTCTCAATCCACAAGCCTCACAACGACCAGTTGTTTTCTACAACGAGTCGTACCATGGCTCGTGGTTAGGGGCCTCCATCCGATATACTGACATCCCACGATTGTATACAATGACTCATTATTTCCTACTATGATTCGTACCATGACTCGTTATTTCCCCCAAGTCTGCCACTCAACAGATATTACAACTCTTACCCATGACTCGTCACACCAAATGATGAGTCGTACCTTAACTCACAGGTCCAAAATTTGACAATCAGTAGCTTACCACGACTCCTGACCATAACTCATTACATCAATCTATTACTCATCCCACGAGTCATTATCACTGATTGGGGCAACTACTGGCTCACCACGACTCCCTCCTATGACCCGTACAAAGGGACAACGACTCGTACCACGAGTTTTTCTAAGAGAAAAATGAAGATTTTTCTGCTGAATCTGCTACATGTCTAGGGCTTGGTCATAGGGACTTTTGGTGTGTTACAATAATACCATTTTCTTACAAAAAGTCTCTCGATTTTTAGTACTATATTCACTTCTCCTATCAGATCTAAGTCTTTCGATTTCCCACTTCTACTTTACATTTAAGAAACATGTTTTAGCCTTATATTTAGACTTAAAAAGATGTTCTTTTAGTGTATCTAAAATAGTTATCAACAAAAGTAATATAATACTATTTTCTATCCTTGCTAACAGTGCTCTTGAAATCTACTAAGTCTGAATTTACTAGTTCATGCGTTTTGGTCTTTCTACTAATAACAGGTTTGAAAGATTTCTTTGCATGCTTTACTTCTACACACAGAGGACACTTTAAAAAATCACCAATTTTTATTGCAAAGATTAATTTTATTTTTTAAAGTCTTTTAATAGAAGAAAAATTAACATTACCTAGTCTACCATGCCATAGATTAACAGACTCAACAATACACACGGGATTAAAAGTACTTGCATTATTAACAATCTCTTGAATAATATTCAATATAAATAAGCTCCCATTAAGATATTCCTTCCCAAAAAAGTCTCCTCCACGAGAAATAATAATTTTATCAACATCAAAAATAAGTTTAAGACCTGCTTTATTGAGAAGTGCTTCAGAAACTAAATTTCTACGGAGGGAGGGAATATACAAAACATTGTTCAAGGCTAAAATTTTTTCAAAAGTTAATCTAAGTAAAAAATTTCATTTACCCAATACTCCAGCAGTAGTGGAGTTACCCATGTAGAGACGCTCACCATCAGTAGACTCCTCAAAGTCATGGAACAACTCCTTTTTGGCGCAGAAATGCCTTTAAGGGCCCGTGTCTAGCACCCAGTCAATCTTTTTAGCCACCAGATTCACCTCTACTACTACAATAACAATCACTTTATTACTCTCAATTAGATTATCTTAGACATCACCTTGTTCCCCTTGCTTTGAGTTTTTCCCTTGTCTTTGATAGCACTAGATGCTGTATGACCATGTTTCCCACAGATAAAACAAGGTCTCTTTGATTTTTGAATTTGACTCTCTGGCTTATTGAAGTAATTTTTTTCTTCACATGTTCCTTTTTTGGAACTTTCTCCTGTTTTCCATTGATCCTATTTTTTACAACATTACGAAAATACTCCATAAGGTTAGCTTTAGAAGAATTAAGAGAAAGAACTTCCATCTTATATTTGAGACCGTTTGTCTGTTCAGTCCTCATGTGACTGATTAGTTCCTAGAGAGTTGAACTGTTTTTCTTATACTTCAATTAACTAATATAATCACTCCAAGATGGTGCAAAATTTTCAAGTAGAATATTAGCCTGAAAAATCTCACACGTCTTGATTTCCACATTGAGAACATTAGCAATCAAGCGCTCATACGCGTGAACTTATTTTATGATTGACTTATTTTCATCCATCTAGAACTTAATCCATTGTCCGGCAATATTTTTCTCTTACATCTTTAGCACCATATTATTTTTTCAAACTATCTCATATTTTCTTAGCATATTTATATGTAACAAATAAATCAAACAAAAATTTAGTCTTATAGTTCAACAAAAGTATTGAAAAGCTCTATTATCTTTTTCGAATTTCATCAATAATCACAATAATATTAGAATCAGTAATAGTGTTAGAACTATTAGTAAGAGGCTCGTTAAATAACACATAATCAACTTCTAATTGTTTAAAGAAAATAAATAGTTTTTATGGTCAACATTTAAAATTATTTTTGTCCAAAGCCTCAAACCTTGACAGATCAGAAAAAAATTTATCCAGAAAATAACCATTCATCAATATCGTATTCGCATAAATCGCTTTCGAATTGTTAGAAAAATACTAAAATATTGATACCAGACAAGAATTATGAAATAGTAAAAGACTTGATACAAATATTATGTCGTGGAAAGTCACTGTCTTGAAAGCGATTTCAGCCCAAAAGGCATGCAAATTGTTGTAGCCGGTCACTCCCCAAGGTTCCACAGTTACGTCTAAACACGTGCACTCGTGGCTGAAAGCTTAGAGTTTGCAAAATAAAAAAATGATTGCACAAAAAAACTAAATAGGAAGACTAACTGTTTGAGCTAACGCGAGAATTACAAATGATGCTCCTTAAATAGACACATCACCTATGTGAAGTCATTCCATGACTCGTGGAGTTAGTCATNACGCGAGAATTACAAATGATGCTCCTTAAATAGACACATCACCTATGGTTTAATTATCAAAAAAACGTAAAGACACTGAGTTAATGTAATGAAATATGAAAATTTTCATGGACATATAACTCCAAATCTTCCGAAAAGATAATATCTTTTCATTAATAAAGCTACAGACTAAGAAACCGTCACTTGAATGAATGTGAACCATTGATAAAAAAAATAACTTAATTCTTCCATTTCACATTTACTTATGATTTAGAGATGTTACGTAGATTAATTGTGGAGAGTTAAAATATGTTATTTAGTTTTTATTTTACATTGACTAAAAGAGAATAATACAAACAATTAAGAAATTCTTTCCGTATATATATACACACACATATAGCAAAGTGATGTTAAGACATTCTTTTTAGAGAAATAATTTTTAAGCAATTCACAATTTTTTTAGTTTTATAATTTTTTTTATAAGAAATTTTTAATATTATACATAAAAGATCTTCATTTTTACATATATGAGATCTAAAAAGGTCATTTTCATCTATTACAATTGTAAAAGGGATCTATCCTCTCCTTCTTCTTCTTCTTTGAATTTAGTGGCCAAGATTTTCTTTTATGATTTCAACCAATCGAACACTAGATTGTCCTAGGTAACTGTTGAGAAAATAACAAAAATATCCTTTAAGTTTGATGATAAGTTCGAAATAGTCTCTTAAATATATTTTGAACAACTTTCATCCTTTATATTTGTCAAAAAGTGAGCAGTTTTAATCTCCATAAATATTTTACAAACTCGGAATTATTGGATTTGATATGAACTGTGAGAAAAGTAGCAGAAACTTACATCTGGAGGTATAATATTTGTAGTTTATGCTATCTTTCTATATATATTTCTAGAGCTCTTGGTGTAACATTTTGAGATGCACTGCAACTCCTTCTATTTTTGGTGTGAGAGTGTAATTTTTTTGGGATATACCTTCTAGAATTTAATTTGATGAAATATTCTCAGTGTTTTTGATTGATATATTTTTGTTGAAGGAATTAGATTCGAATTACCCAGTTTGGTCAATTCGAATTCAAATAAATAATAAATAAGTGTATGTGTGTGTGTGTGTGTATTAGTTTATATTAAAAAGATAAAGGGACACAATGGTTAGGACTCCTCTAGAAACTGGTGTCTTGTATTTGTTTTAAATAAGAGTGGAGTCTTTGCATTTTTTGAACGCGAACAGAGAAATAAAAGATAGAAAAACTTCTCTTTCTTCCCTCTTCAATTCTTGTAGGAGTTCTTTGAAGATTCTTGTGAAGAGCTATTCCTGACATGTTTTTCCTGCAACTAAGAGTTATTTATTCTCAAAATAGAACTCAAAATTTTTTTGGATGCATTGTAATGTATTTTTTATTTGGTATAAGTTATTAATAAAACTTTATTATCACTAATTTCTTTTATATACATGTGTGGATATATATATGGTTAGTCCTGATTATTTTTTGTATGTGTTACAGAAAATTATGCTGATGATAAGGGCATCCAAATGATTTTTCACAAAGCAACAAAACAGTAGGGTGAAAGTTATGATTGCCAATTTGGTCAATCTGTCGCTAGAATCCGATGTATGGTCTGCCTTACCTAATGATTTTCAAAAGGAGTTTCTTGATATATCGTGCCATAAATTAAATCACCATATGTTGGTTTCTTATAGGGCGTTAGTTTATGATCTTGTGAATAAGTACATTGATAACTGTGTTTCGTTTTCTTAGGTTGCCTATAATAAATAATAATAGGTCAAAACTAGTAAAGCCCATAGTTTTAAGAGGGATATCATTATTGCCTAATTACTTGCGATGAGATTTCATTAAATCTATTTTAGTTCACATGAAAAAATAAGAAAAATATGTTTTTATTTTGTACAATGATTGATTATATGTGATATGACTTGTATGAATTCATAATTTAATTTTTTAGATTGTTATTATTATGTAACATTTCTATATTTGTTATAGAATATAATTCTTTAGATTATTGTTGTTATTCAACATTTCTATATTTGTTATATAACTTAATTCTTTAGATTATTGTTGCTCTTTAACGTTTCTATCAGTGTTTTCAAAGGAATTTTTGGGGTGAGTCCCGAGGTGGAGTGTACCAAAAATGCACCGGGGCGCAAATAAAAAGTGCAGATCATAAAGTGTAAGTCCCAGAATTAGGGGGTAAGTCCCGAGCATCAAAGCGTAAG
>JACEIK010005005.1:40987-54032 GCA_018107945.1 Datura stramonium
ACTGATGGGGTGTATACATCGAACTCCACGTTTAGCTCACGTGGTTATATGTCGGTTATAGACTCTCCCACTAGTTGGTTATAGACTCTCCCACTAGTCAGTTCAGTCTAGTGTTAGTATAATTCAATTCATATCAGTATTCCAGACTTAGAATATGCTTTGACCATCAGACATGGTCTTCCAAACCACCTCAGTATTTCAGTTATTCAGTTCAGTAGCTTTAGTTGATCATTGCATGTCTTTCAGTTCAATATTTCTTTTGTTATTTATTTCATTGTGTTATGTTCCTCTCACTTACTTAGTACATTCAAAGTATTGGCACATACTTTTATGTTGTATCGTTTTATGATTCAGCTATAGGACCTTAGTCTCAACTTCGTTAGCCACTCGCTCATCAAAGACCTCAGCCTTATTAGTTGGTGAGTCCTCATCCTTCGAGGACGGAGATCTATTGCTTCAGTTATACTTTCACTCCTCTTTATTTAGATTTGGAGTTAGCTGGGGGCTTGTCCCAGCAGGTCATCAGTCATAGAGGCTTTTATACATAGACTTGTTTTTCAGACTCAAATTGGTATTTCAGACTTGTAATATTTTTCTAATATTTTCAAATACTATGAACTAGCTATATTTACTTCAAGTATTTATATTTTTTTGCTTTAAACTTCCACTGTATGTATTTTTATATTACTCAAAATGCCATTTTATGATAGACCAAGAGTTGACTTGGGGTTAGTTGTGACTTCAAGTATCATGTTTCGTCCAGGGTGTAAACTGGGGGCATGACAAACTTGGTATTAGAGCGCTAGGTTCAGAGTATCCTTTGAGGTCTGAAAGCCGTATCGAGTAGAGTCCTCTTCATGGGTGTGAAGTGTGCCACACTTATGATGGGGAGGCTATAAGATGTCATTAGGAAGATTCCCTTTATTTCATATTCCTTATCGTGCATTGAAATTCAGTTCCAGAATCATTCTCCTAACTCGTGCTCTGCTTCATTTCAGTGAATCAGGCCTCTACGACATGGTAATGGAATGAGGGCTGGTAACGCTCAGCGACCTGCCCCCCAGCCCCGGTAGCCCCTTAGGACGACTCAGTGTCTACCGCAGAATTCAGTGTGGCCATTCAGCTGCTCGCGCAAACAACCACTAACCAGGTGAACAAACAGGTTGTTCCGATCAACAACAATAGTTCCGCAGTAGCTGTTCGAGTGCGGGACTTCACCCAGATAAACCCTCCATATTTTCATGGATCTAAGGTTGGAGAAGACCCACAGGGATTTGTGGACGAGATCAAGGAGATCACCCGAATTATGGGTGTCAGTCCCTTAGAGTGTGCCAACTTGGCTGCGTATTAGCTAAAAGGGGTAGCCCAAGTCTGGTACGAGCAGTGGAAGGAGGGGAGGCTAGCGGAAGCAGGACCGATGGAATGGGAGGAGTTCACTACAACCTTCCTAGATAGATTTTTCCCTCGAGAGCTCAGGAGACAAAGGTAGCGAGTTCATGAACCTGAGATAGGGAAACAGGACCGTAGAAGAGTATGCTATGGAATTCACCAAGTTTTCCAAGTACGCCCCGGATATAGTGGCCGAGCTAAGGGCTCGCATGCTAAAATTTGTAAATGGGGTATCGAACTTAGTCCTCAAAGAGTGCAGGACAGCGATGCTGATCAAAGATATCGACCTCTCCATCCTGATTGTCTATGCCCAGCAGATTGAGGCCGAAAAACTGAGGGATATGGAGTGAAAAAACAAGCGAGCAAGGACTGACCAATCAGATTATGGCCACCAGAGGTCTGGCAGTAGCAGCCACCCACATTAGCAGCAGCAGAGAGCTCCAACACCTAGCTCAGCCAGTGCCCCTACCTTTCGGTCCCGCTAGGACCGGAAGGGTGGAGCATCTGGATCTCAGTCCCAGAGTTACAGTGCCGATAACAGGTATCTAGCTTGCCCTAAGTGCGGAAAGAACCACCCAGGAGAGTGTCTTCTAGGTCGAGAGGGCTGTTTTGGTTGTGGACAGCTTGGGCATCAGCTTAATGAATGCCCATCAGCAGGACGGGGGAGATCACAATCCACTACCTCTATAACTCTAGCAGGCCGACCATCCCAACAGGCTAACATATTAGGTACAAACGGAGGTCAACTCCAAAACCATTTTTATGCATTATCATCTCTTCATGATCAGGATAACTCACCGGATGTGGTCATGGGTATGTTATGTCTTTTCCATCTAGATGTATATGCCTTGCTTGAACTAGGGGCCACACTATTACTCGTGACTCCCTATGTAGCATTTTAGTTAGATATTAGTCTAGAAGTCCTCTCAGAACCCTGCTCGGTCTCCAACCCAGTTGACGAGTTAGTTAGAGCCAGCCAGATGTATAGAAACTGCCCAATCTCAGTCTTCAATAACTCATTCTGGCTGACCTTGTTGAGTTATACATGTTCTAATTCAACCTCATCCTTGTCATGGATTGGTTACACTCCGGTTATGCCTCAGTCGATTGTAGAACTAGGGTTGTTAGGTTTCAGTTCCCTAATGAGCCAGCTCTAGAATGGTCGGGTAGTAGTTCAGTGCCAAAGGGTAGGTTTATTTCCTACCTTAAGGCCAAGAAGATAATTTATAAGGGATGTATTTACCATCTAGTTCGGGTCAAGGATTCTGACTCTGAGACTCCAACTATCCAGTCAGTCCCTATTGTCAGCGAGTTTCCAGATGTGTTCCTCGAAGATCTTCCCAAATTTCCTCCTAAATGGGAAATTGACTTTGACATAGACCTTATTCCAGATACTCAACCCATCTCCACCCTCCCTATAAAATGGGATTGACTGAACTTAAGGACTTGAATGAGCAATTAAAAGTTCTTCTTGATAAGGGTTTTATTAGGCCCAACATCTCTCTCTTGGGTGCTCTAGTGCTTTTCGTGCGAATGAAAGATGGTACCCTCAAAATGTGCATCGATTACCGTCAGTTGAACAAGGTTATAGTTAAGAACATATATCCCCTCCCCAGAATTGATAACATGTTCGACCAACTTCAGGGAGCCAACTGTTTCTCCAAAATAGATCTCAGATCGGGGTATCACCAGCTAAGAGTCAGAGAGTGTGACATACCGAAAATAGCTTTCAGGACTCGGTATGGTCACTACGAGTTTGTGGTTATGTACTTCATACTAACTAATGCCCCTGCAACCTTTATGGACCTGATGAACAGAGTCATCAAACAGTATCTGGACATGTTCTTCATTGTATTTATTGATGACATTATGGTATACTCCAGAATGAGGAAGAACATGCTAATCACTTGAGAATAGTGCTTCATACACTCAGAGGCCGCCAGCTGTTCGCCAAGTTCAGCAAGTGCGGATTCTGGTAGAAGTCCGTGACTTTGCTGGATCATGTGGTCTCTGGTGAGGGTATTCAGGTTGATCCTTAAAAGATAGAAGCAGTGACAGACTGGCCTAGACCTACCTCCCCAACCGAAATCAAAAGTTTCTTGGGTTTGGCTGGTTATTATCGATGCTTTGTAGAAGGCTTTTCTTCTATAGCATCTCCACTGACCAGGCTGACTCAGAAGAAGGTGAAATTTCAGTGGTCAGATGCGTGTGAGAAGAGTTTCCAAGAATTAAAAACTTGACTCACTATCGATCTAGTGTTGACTCTACTAGAATGATCAAATGGGTTTGTAGTATATTGCGACGCTTCCAGAGTTGGACTCGGTTGCGTTCTGATGCAGCGGGGCAAAATGGTAGCCTACGCCTCCAGAAAGCTCAAGGTTCATGAGAAAAATTCTCCGACTCATGACTTGGAGTTGGCAGCGGTGGTGTTTGCGTTGAAAATATAGAGACATTACCTGTATGGGGCTCATATTGATGTTTTCACCTATCATAAGAGCCTTCAGTATGTATCCAGTCAGAAGAACCTAAATCTTCGTCAGAGAACCAACTTTATTTCTTTCAAGTATTGTAGAGAGGTTGACTAAAGCAACCCATTTCCTACCGATCAAAACTATCGACTCAGCGGAGGACTATGCCAAGTTGTACATTCGAGAGTTAGTTTGGTTGCATGGGGTTCCCTTGTCCATCATATGAGATAGGGGTACTCAATTTACCTCCCAATTTTAGAAGTCGTTTTAGAAGGGACTTGGTACTCAAGTTAAACTTAGCACAACTTTTCACCTGTAGACCAATGGTAAGGCTGAGCAGACCATTCAAGCTCTTGAATATATGTTCAGAGAATGTGTCATTGATTTCAAAGGTAGTTGGGTTGACCATTTACCTCTTATCGAGTTTGCTTACAACAATAGTTACCACTCCAGCATTCAGATGACTCCGTTTGAGTCTCTTTATGGGCAGAGATGTAGATTGCCTATTGGTTAGTTTGAAGTGGGCGAAGCTACATTGATAGGGTCAGATTCATTTCATGAGGCTATGGAGAAAGTTCAACTTATAAGAGAAAGGCTAAAAACAACCTAGAATCGTCAAAAGTCCTATGCGTATGTGAGGAGGAGAGAACTTGAGTTTGAAGTTGAGGATTGAGTGTTTATGAAGGTATCTCCTATGAACAGAGTGATGAGATTCAGGAAGAAAGGAAAGCTTAGTCCCCGATATGTTGGCCCGTACAAGATTTTGAGATGTGTTGGCAAGGTGGCCAATGAGTTGGAGTTTCCCTCAGTGTTAGCTTTAGTACATCCAGTTTTCCATGTTTCACTCTTGAAAAAGTGCATTGGTGAACCTACTTTGGTTGTTCCAGTGGAGAGCATAGGTGCAAAGGATATCCTTAGCTATGAGGAGGTACCAGTTGAAATTCTTGATCGTTAGGTTAGAAATTTGAGGAACAAGGAGGTAGCTTCAGCAAAGGTTTTATGGAGGAATCAACGTATTGAGGGAGCTATGTGGGATACCGATGCAGATATGATGGCTAAATATCTTCATATTTTCCCTTCCAGCTCAGTTCCAGCTTGAGGTACCAATTTCCTATTTGGTACTTTGTTTAGTTTCATGTCTAGTTTATGTCTCTCAGTTTCCTGTATGTTAGTGCATATATGTGTGATTCATGAATTTAATTCTTTCAAGTGTTTCAGTCCAGAGTCGGTCACTTTGTCAGTTTTTTAGCTTCAAGTATTCAGTATTTGGGATGGCAGGTCCTTTCCCTAGTTTTTCAGTATGTTTACCCACATTCGAGGATGAATATTTCCAAGGGGGAGATATTGTAATACCCCAAAAGTTCCTAAGAAATAGATGGGAGAATTATAAATGAGTTCTGTAGAAAAATCTAAATTTTTGCACTAGAATGGCTCATGGTATGAGTTGTGAAAGGAAGTGATGGGTCGTGGTCTCAGTCGTGGTGGAATTCTGAAGTTGGTGTCCCGACCACGAGTCACACCACGATTCGTGAGGTGTAGATATGACTCGTGGTTAGGAGTCATGATGAGTTTCCTGGTGGTTCCATGGTATGATGTCACGGATCATGGTACGACTCGTAGTAAGTAACCACGGATCGTGAAGGAAGTCATGGTCAGGAATTGGCAGGTGAAGGGGATGATGTCACGAATGATGGTACAACTTGTGGTAGGACACCACGAGTCATGATATGCAATCGTGGTAAGATTCAGCGATGCTACAGGGAGGAGCAATGGTGACCACGAGATGTAACCACGAGTGTTTACTTCGTGGTACGACTCGTGGTGAGAGTCGTGATGACTAACAATCCCATTTTCCAAATTTTTCATTAAGGGAATTTTTGTAATTCCTAAGCTCCTAAGTTCTAAACTACGTCGTTTTAAGATCTGTTAAGAGGATTTCCTATCCTAATTCATTCAATTCCCTTGCATGCAAGTGTCGAGGCTTCTCTTTGAAGATAAAGCTTGAAACCCTCCAATTCTCTTGGGCTTTCAAAGAAGAGTGTGGAATCAGATTTTTCAAGTATGTAGTGCTATGAGTTCTTTCACTCTCATGCTTAAAATTCTCTTTAAATCCATGAATTTAAGTTCTAGATCAAGTTCATAATCTTATGGGGCTTATTCCTAATTTTAGGAAATTCTCTATGATTTATCTATGGGTCAATTCCCTTCATGTTTCAAATTATGTTTAAAGTCTATGAGCAGATTTTATACCTATTGTGATTATTAATTCATGGTTTCAAATTTTACTAAGATTATTCCCAATTATGCAAGTATCATGAAGAGTGAAATTTATGATTCTAATATGATTGTGATTCTCCTAAGTCCTAAATTATGATTTATGATTTATGATATGATTTTCTTCAAATACTCTTCATGAATTTATAAATTTCAAGTATAATGATTTTTCTCAAGCAAGTAGTTTCTTCATGATTTATGAGTTTATGATTTTGGCTGACTCACAGATCCTAATTCATGGCTAATTATGTATTTCAAGTATGATCAAGTATGTTATGATTTTATCTAGCCATGAACTTCATGTATGACTTCATGATTAATATATGAGCCTTCATGTGCATGTTTTTCGGAGCCGTGTCTAGCACCAAGTAGGCCCAGCGTTCAGGTAAATATCGTGGTCTCAGAACTACGCGCCAACCTAGGTTTATGCTTATGGACCATAGGTGGGTCCCTATTAGTGATATCACGCTATGTACATCCTTGTCCTGGAAAGCCTGCGACGGCTTTGCCCACTTGAGCGAGATAGTTGGGGCATCATGTAAGCTCTCTCATGATGCTGTCAGTTAAGACGCGTACTCCCATTATTCCTCATGATTTATGCATTTTCATGTTTACAATGTCTTGTCTCAAGTTATGTTTCTACAAGGTTTCCCTTATGATTATGATTATGACTAGTTTATGAATAGTTCTGAATATCTTGAGCCTCATATTTATGTTATGACTATTATTGCATGTCTTGAATAGTCCTACTCTTATGAATTCTTATGTATTTTGATTGATCCATTTTATTATCTCGCATACTCAGTACATTCAAAGTACTGAACGCATACTCTATGTTGTATTGTTTCATGATATAGACTTAAACGTTTAGGATCAGTCTCTTCATTATCCAATCATTAGAGTTCATCTTATCCAGCTATTGATGAGTTCTCATCCTTCGGGGACCTTCTGATAGTCGTATTGTTGCTATTTTTAGTTTCAGATTGTTAGTGAGCTAGTTTGGGTCTTGTCCCATCAACTCACTAGTATGTTAGAGGCTTTTCAGACATAGAGTTGTTTTCAGTTTTGAATTCAGTGTTATGCATTTCTGTTGTTCAAATGTTTAATATTTGGACTTCTGTTATTTCAGAATTCAGTTTATTTCCACCTTGATTTTGTTGAGTTAGTTATCATGTTCATGCCATGGGTCGACTTGGAGCCATTTATAGTTCTAGGTTCCGTGTCTAGATTCGGGCCTATGTTTGAGTTGTGACAAAACTGGATATTAGATCAAATGTTCAGTATGTCCTAGGGTGTCTGAAAGCCGCATTAAGTAGAGTCTTCTTCATAGGTGTGAAGCGCGCCACACTTATGACGAAGAGGCTATGAAGCATTTTAGGAAATTTCCCTTCTTTCATGATCTATGTCATGTGATGAAATGTCTCTCTATCCTTTTAACTCATGATACATGCGTTTGCAGAATCATGCCTCCATGCTGAGTTAACTGAAGAAGGAACGGAAACGGAAACGGAAATGGCCATGAGAATGGAAAAGCAGATAGGCACCATCAAGCCCCATCATCCCCAGAGGATCATATACCTGAGCAGGTTGCCCATGTTGAGTTTAGGGCAGCCATCCAGATGTTGGCAGAGATGTTGACTGCTCAGGTCAACCAGCAGGAAGTAGCTCACATTCCCTAAAACAGGAACGTAGCAACGACTAGGGTCGGGACTTTCTCAGGTTGAATCCCCCTTAGTTTCTTGGGGCTAGAGTGGACGAGGACCCACATGAGTTCATTGAGGAGATTCAAAAGACCACTCAGGTTATGGGAGTGAAAGGAGAGGAGTGTATAGAACTAGCCTCTTATCAGTTAAAAGAGGTTGCTTATATTTGGTACAAACAGTGAAAGGATGGCCGGGAGTCGGCTGTTATACCCCGTAAGTTCCTATCATTTAACTGATGCGTGCGTATGTATGTTGAGAGTTTTGGGATACGTTGCATATGGAAAAGGGCTTGGGGGATGAGTACACGAACACATTAGCGAGCGGACAGGAGGCTGGGGCCAGAGGCTAGGCACACTGGGTGTCGCGCCCCGCTGCCAGCCCAACGCACTAGCCGGCGTGTCATGCCAGTAGCCTGGCGCTATGGCCTGCGCGCCGCACCACCTTGCCACCGCCTCAACAACTATATAAGACCTTCATGATTTGATTAAATCATTCCAAATATTTCCCCTTGATAGAAAACAGAGTACGAACGACAATTTCATCCATTTTTCATCAAATTACGCCGCTAAACTCCGTACAAACGTAAATTCATCTTGGATAATGAGTTGCAGACCTAATAGGAACATCCCTACAGAGTTATTTATTGAAAATACGCTCGGAGTACCAGAACCCCGCCAAGTAAAAGTTTTAGAAATCACTTCTAATTGAGTCCTAAGAGTCTATAAGTGATAGGTAAGCATTTCTACCTTCTAAACTCTCAGGAATTTGTGAGTTTTCGCCTGAATTAGATAGAGTTTGAATTGTAGTTTCTATGCTTGAAAGATATTGTTATTTTCCGAATCTTAGTATTGAAATAGCCTCGGTCTCTCAGCATAAAGGCTGCAATTGAGTGGAATTATTGGCTTCAGGTTGGAATTATATGGGTGAATGAAAATCGGCATTTGAGGTATGTTAAGGCTAACTTCTTCAACAAGTTATTCCTGTCGTATAGTAATACGACCTATGTCCTTGTAACCAAGTCGTAAGCATGTGTATTATGATTAGCCTCTATAGGTAGTTTTGAGATTAAAGTTGATTATTTCGGTTGGGACTAACCCCACCTAATATAGCCTTCTGTCCACCAACCTCAGGGTTGCTAGATATGTCATCGTCTACGGGGCTATAGATTGCTAAGAGGAGCTATATGATGTCTGGCAGGACTATGTTTAGGCCTATAAGGCCATATTATAGTCCATCCATGAAAGGACTTCTTATGTCGTAGCGGCATCACTGACCCTCTGTCGAGCCTTGTGTGCCCAGGGTACAGTCACAGGAGCCCAAAGGACTCAAATACAGCTACAAGAGCCTAGCGGGCTCAGTTGCAGACCCAAAGGCCAGGTAGGTTGGCTATAGATACCTGTTGCATCATGTTGACCCGGTTAGGGGTATATAGACTGGATTGTACTTGTCAAGGTTTTTAGGGGCCCAGGTTGGTTATTCTATGCTGATTGTACCTTCCAGGCTTATGGGCCTAGGTAAGGTTCTTGTATGTATTACTTGT
Source organism: Datura stramonium (assembly GCA_018107945.1). Classification (NCBI taxonomy): domain Eukaryota; kingdom Viridiplantae; phylum Streptophyta; class Magnoliopsida; order Solanales; family Solanaceae; genus Datura; species Datura stramonium. Next base: position 50,362 of record JACEIK010005005.1, read on the forward strand.
TAGCTATACTTCAGGTTGTGAGGCCATTCGGGTTATAACTTTTATCCTTCTTATTGATTACTTTCAGTTCTTCTATCAGTTCTATTCAGTCATTTTCATTACTGTCTTACATATTCGGTACATATTGTACTGACGCCCATCTATGAGGCACTGCATACTTTCCTGCAGGTACGGATAGACGTGGTTAGAGACCTTCTTAGCTATCAGCCAGGGTTAGCAGTTCAGTCAGCTCCTTTTCTCCGGAGCTGATAGTAGAAAGGTTTGCTCTTTTTGTGGTACAACTTTTGGGTAGGTCGCAGCCCTGTCCTAACCACTATTCCACTTTTAGACGCTTGCAGACTACAATTTTCAGTTGTTGGTTGTTGTCAGCAGTGTGGGGCCTATGTATGTTATATTTTGCGCGTTGGCTGTGTGGGGCCTAGTTTAGCTAGTTAGTTAGCAGCCTTGTTGGCTATAGTGCGAATATGACTGCCTGCTTTCCTTCTGTTATGACTAGACAGCGTGATGGTCTTGTCGGCCTGCATAAGATCCCTTTATTGTTATCTTTGTTGAGGTAGTTGTTTTCTTTTATAGGTTTGTTGCATAGCCTTGTCGGCCCGAGGTTGTGTTTATAGCCGAGATATAGCTATTTGTTTTCTTGATTTTGAGTCGTTGGTAGGCACCAGAGGTGCATATGCCCAACTAGGTCAGCCCAGGTCCCTGTGTGGAATTAGGTTCTAGTCATGCCCCCTAAAGTGGGGCGTGACAAACTTGGTATTAGAGCGATGTCATATGCTAGGGAGTCTGTAAGCCGTATCTAGTAGAGTCTTTACTAAGGGTGTGTTGTGCACCACATTCTATAGGCAGGAGGCTACGAGGAATGATAGTGTGGTTACCCTTCTTCCTTCTCCAATCGTTCTATGAGCTATGTTGTATAGGGTTGAGTCCCTAAGCTCATGTTATTCTGCTTATCTATAGAGAAAATGTCCGACGCACGACAGACTGTGACTGGTCAAGAATTGGATACTACGGTAGGAGAGGGCACTAGAAAGGTGTCGCAGTTAGAGCCGGCCCAACTTGAGGGTGATAGGGAGACATCATCTCGGTTTCCCCAGCATTCTCTGCCACGCCAGGAGCCCCCAAGGGCAGGAGATACATCAGTACCAACCCCAGTAATCCCTATACCATCTGATATGGAGGTTAGGAGCGCGGTTTATGTGCTAGCTCAGATGATGGCCGCTCAGCACTAGCCAGTGGTACCAGTTGTCTCTGAATCTACTGGAGGACCCGAAAGTTTGAGAGTCCGAGAATTTGTTGCCCTGAGTCCTTCGCAATTCACGGGGACAAACCGCGGAGAGGACCCTCAGGACTTTCTTGATCAATTTTAGAGGATATTTAGGGTGATGCATGCTACACCCGCAGAGTCAGTTGTGTTGGCAGTATTTTAGCTGCGGGACATAGAGCTGTTGTGGTAAGAGAGTTGGGAGAGGTCCTTAGGCAGAGACGTACCCCCTTCGACTTGGTCTAATATTTCAGAGGCCTTCATAGATCACTATTTTCCGCTAGAAATCTGATAGTTCCCGGGTAGATCACTTCCTACACTTAGAGCAAGGTACGATGAGTGTTCGGGAGTACGCGATGAGGTTTGACTCTTTGTCTAGGTATGCGCCAGCATTTGTGGATACCACGCCAGCTAGGGTGCACCGGTTCATCATGGGGCTTCTTCCAGAATATGCGGAAACCTGTGTTACAGCTACCTTACGGGAGGATATGGACATTATGCGCATTCAGGCTTTTGTTTAAAACATTGAGGGGATTAGGCGGCGTAAGCATGAGGTAGAAAGAGCGAATCAGGAGCAGCTCCAGAGGGCCAGGCCCACTAATATATAGATAGAATTTCAGGGCGGACCTAGGCCACGGATATCAGGTAGGCCACTCAGACCTTCACCTCAGCAGCAGTAGAGCGGTAGATTAGATCGCCGTGGACAGTCAGGTCCCGGGGAGAGCTCACGAGCGTCAGGTTCCCAGTAGCAGAGGGGATCAGATTAGAGCAGGCTTGCTGTACCGCGCTGTAGCCTTTGCAGTTGACGATATTTGGGAAGGTGTAGATACGACTCTACTTCTTGTTATACTTGTGGGCAAGAGGGCCATAGGATGAGGGATTGTCCATCCAGAGATCAGGGTGACCGGGACCAGCAGAATAGGTCCTCAGCAGGATCACATGTTCCAGCACCTTCAGTAGGGCGCAGACCCTCAGTTCCAGCTAGTAGAGGCAGAGGTAGATCAGGGGCATCCAATTCTGGTAGTGGTCCAGATCGCACTTATGCCTTATCAGGGGGATAGGAGTCAGAGTCTTCACTAGATGTTGTGACAGGTATGCTGGATGTTTGCTCTCACCCAGTTTATGCTTTAATAGATACAAGTTCTACTTTGTCTTATGTTACTCCGTTAGTGGCACAGAAGTTTAGTATAACACCAGAATTTCTTCAGCGACCATTCTCAGTGTCTAACCCCGTCGGTGACTCCATTATTGCTAAGAGAATTTACTGGGGTTGTATAGTAGAGATTGTCGGTCGCCAAATCATAGCCGATTTAGTGGAGCTAGAAATGATTGATTTTGATATAATTATGGGCATGGATTGGCTAGCACCATGTGATGCCAATGTGGAATGCTGGACCAGAACCATCCGATTTCACTTTCTAGGGGAGGTAGTGCAAGAATGGAAAGGCAATGCAACTATGCTAAAAGGTAGGTTCATATCCTATCTTGGGGAGAGGAAGTTCATAGAGAAGGGATGTATTTACCATATTATTAGGGTTCAGGATATGAAAGAAGAATCTCCGACTCTTCAGTGCATTCCTGTGGTTAGTGAGTTACCAGATGTATTTCCAAACGAGCTTCCTGGTATTCCTCCAGAGCGTGAGATCGATTTCTTTATCGACCTGCCACAAGGTATGCAACCTATATCCATCCCTCCATACCAAATGGCTCCTATCGAGCTGAAGGAATTGAAAGCACAGTTGAAATATTTGCTAGATAAGGGCTTTATCAGACCTAGTTCATTGCCATGAGGTGTGCCAGTTCTGTTCGTGAGAAAGAAAGATGGCTCCGTATAAATATGTATAGATTACCGGCAGTTGAATAAAGTTACTAATAAGAATAAATATCCCCTTCCAAGGATAGATAATGTCACGCCCCGCCTTAGGAGGCATGACTGGCACCTGGTACCCTACTAGGACCTGGACTGCTGGACTAGCTGAGCCTAGGCACTTCTGATGCCAGGCTGGTTCTAACTCTGGATTCAAGAAAATGATGGGCTATATAACGGCTGTAAATACAGTCTCCGGCCGACTAGGCCTATAGCCACCTGTAAGAAAACAACAGCTACCAAGAACAATTGATTCAGTAGGGAACCTATGCGAGCCGACAAGGCCACCATGCTATCTAGTTATTTCAGAATCAAGAAAATGAGTGCTAAACTTATACGTGACCAACAAGGTCACCACTACCAACTGAATAACGCCCCACACGGCCATCATAAGCAAACTAGAACATACACACGGCCTCACACGACCAGTACAGCTAACCACTGGGAATATACAATCTGCAAGCCTCTAAGAATACTGATAAGATGGTCGGGACAGGGCCCCGGCCTACCCATACTGTACAACAAAAGAAAAGAAATAAACCT
>JACEIK010005005.1:54843-67327 GCA_018107945.1 Datura stramonium
GTATAGAAATAGAAGATTCATACATTTGGGTTAAAACCCCATAGATTAGACATAGAATTTCATACGTTAAAGAGGGATTAGGCATGGGTTTGAAAGAAATCACGCATTCATTACCTTACATACTTGATGGAGGCCGAATCTTACTCTCCCTTGAATGCCCAAAAAATAGAAATTGAAAGAAATTGAAGATCACTAGCTTGGGAACCCTCTCAAATCTCTTCTACTTTTCATGCATGGATGGAAAATGAATAATTTGAACTTAACCCCATAAAAGGAAACTATTCATACCCCAAAACGTCGTAGTTTAGGATTTAGAAACTTAGGAATTACCAAAAGGCCCTTACTAACTTCGCAAAAAATAGCTTCTAGGTGGCCCTAACGAGTAACCTGACGACTCGTGGCTGGGGGGGGAGGTAAGGCTCGTGGTGTCACCTGTTATATTTACTGCTTAGAAAACCTTCTGGGCTCGTCACGGGTCAACCAACGACTTGTTATGGGTGACAATGTGTCGTGGTCACCACTTTTGAATTACATTGCTTTACTTTTCTTTTCCTTTTTTATTTCCCTCCCGAGTAGGGTCTTATCTCTTCCTGTTCTTCTCACTAATCCCTAGGCCTTCCCCACGAGTCACCTCATGACTCGTGGGCTTCTCTCACGAGTCTTCCCATGACTCATTCTGAGTCTGCTGCAAAATTTTCAACTTTTCTCCATTTCAACTCCTGAATTTGATCCTTGGGCTTCCGAGGCATAACAACTTGGCCTGACATTTCTGTATGGGGCATATTTGACTCTGGGGGATGTGGTGATTGGTCTGACCGATGGGAGAGGGATCCTTCTTGCACTCCAAAGGCTTGTAGTCTCTTTCTTTTCATTTTCGGTGCCTTGGCGCCTCTCTTCCGATCAATAGCTATCACTCCTAGAGTAGCAGAAAGAGTTTCATCAAGGAACAAAGGCACTCCAGCTTCTCAGCAAAGCTAGGAAATCAGGACGACGTAGGGCATTGAAGTGCTGGACTGACTATCCATTTTCTTCATTTGCTAAGCAATAGTTTCCCGGAAGTTAATGGGGACTCCCATCATGATGTAGGCAATAAGGATGGAAGTTTCAAGGATGACCCTCTGCTCATTTTTAGAGGAGATGATCCGAGCACAAATAAAATCCAGCCACAACTTGGCCTCGAACTTCAAATCGTGGTGAGAGATTTCGTCACCCATGGAGGCCCAGAGAGGATTGTCAACAGCGATGATGCGGGATACCCAAGAAAATTTATCCTTCATATCAGCTAACTAGGCTGTATCGTTGTACCAGATTCAACTTCGTCTTCCCAAAATAAGGAGTTGATGGCTGCTGGGGCAATGTAACCTTCCACCACCTTAGCATCACCTAAGGCATGCATGGGAAGTCATCGACCTTGCCCCGGTGCTACATGCTGTCTTATCAGGCCTGATATGAGGGTAGAACTCCGTCACCAATCTGGGGTAGTAAGGCAGGAGAGGGTTGGCAAATGCATGCCATTGCCTTTCTATGAATTGGGTTGCGATGTTTGGAAGGTCGCACTTCAATCCTACCAAATAGAGTCGCTTCTCCACTATGATGGATCAGTTGGGGATGCAGAAGATTATTTCTTCCTTGGTGTTGGCATGTGGTGGAGCGGCCTTTGCTTTGCCCTTTCCCTTGCTAGAAGATGAGGCGGGGGCCTTTCCTTTTCTTGTATTCTTTGATGAAGGCATAGTTTGTTTTTATGAAAGAAATATGTTAGTGACAACTATTTGAAGAGAAAATTAAAATAATCAAAAACTAGTCTAAGGGGGAATTGAGAAACAAGGGAAACCAAACAATCATTTAAAGAACCAATAGCACCAGCGGTTCGAAGGAGCAATTTCGCGGACCGCCGCTTGTCTGCCGATGCCTTATAGAAAATTGGGCAAGTGAGAGATGTATCGATGGTTAAGGGAGAATTACAGGTCCAGATTCATGAACTGCTGATGTAATGCGTGATCCACTTAGTGGCTTGAAGCCAATTTTCAGAGTTAGCCGGTGTTCCATCGGTGATTCGTCGAACCTGACCGGCGAAACGCCGGACCACATTGTCCCCAATTCGAACTTAACAAATAATAGGAACCCATTAACACACACTCATACACAACATGATAAGATAACCACTACTCCATTTAAACACAATCTCATGATGTTTAGGCCTTAAGAATGGCGTCACCCTGTCTATCATTGGGCAAAACGTTGAATTTTATTCAATTGGGTTACCCAGACTTCACCCTTTTCAACATCTCATACATATAAACACATATTCCCCATTCCATTCAACAACCAGAGCATATTCATGAGTTCAACAAGGAGGGGAAACAAAGTATTACTGCTAAAGAATTAAGCACCAATGACAAAATCAAGACAATGGCAAGAAAACTTTTACCAAAGTGTAGGATTGCTTGCATGCTTGAACTTCAAAAGCTTAGCTAATTCTTAACAATGACACTTTGAGAGATATGTAGTAGAGGAAGGAAATGTGAGTGATGTGAGTATGTTAGTGAAAGGATGGATAGGGTTTTCTAGGTGAAAGGTGGAAGTTTGATAGGTTGAGGGGAAGGTGGAGAGTATGGGTGTGTTGGTGGGAAGTGGGAAGGTGTAAAGGTGGGAAAGTGGGAAGGTTGAAAAGTGAGAAATATGGGAAAGTGGGAATGTTGGGTAATGGAGAGACAAAAATAGAATGGAAAAATGATGGAGATAGGGGAACTAGGGGAATATTAGAAAAATAGGGCGGCTGATTAGGTATTTGGGATTTTGTGGGCCCGCTCTTTAAATTCCATTTTGAAACAGCCTTATACCTCGACCGACACTTCATTGGTGGTTCACTGAATCACACCAGTGTTCTGCCACTTTAATTGTCCTCTTCCATGTATTTTGTGCCCAGATATCTGTTCTTAGACGGCGATCCACCGATGGTTCATGGAGTGAATCGGCAAGCTATCGGTGATCCACTGTTTCGGTGCCCAAGATTCAGGTCCTCTATGTTACATCGGCAACCCATCGACGGTCCACGGTTTTCACTCGGCGGTTCGCTGGTGGGTTTGCCGGTCCTTTGATCCAAGCCCCAGCTTTTTGTTTTACCTTTGCCTTCAACGACGATCTGTGCTTCTGGACCGGCCACTCACTGGTTCTGCGTTGTTCCTCTTTTCATGGTTCGTTTCTCCATTTGTTCCTCACTTCACAGCTCCTACAAAAACAAAAACAACAAAGACATCAAATAATTCACTAAACACTTGGGTTGCCTCCCAAGAAATGCCTTAGTTAACGTTGTGGCACGACGTAGATCTTTTTTCAACAACTCTTTTCCGATGGGTCATCATCCGGCTCCGTCTCCTTCAGTTCCAATCCCTTTTCCTCCTCTTCATTTTGCAACACTCTTACCACTTTGCATTTGCGGGGCGTTTCAGCTGATGCACACACCTTAAAGGTGACTTCCTCACTTCCAATTCAAAATTTTAGCTCCCCAAGCTCCACATCCACCATGGCTCTCCCCGTAGCTAACAACGGCCTTCCCAAAATAATGGGAACCTCTACATCCATTTCACAATCAAGAATAAAAAAATTAGCAGGTAGAATAAACATGGCCACTCTTACCAACACATCTTCTAACACCCCCAACGGTCTTTTTATGGACCTATCTGCCATGAGCAGCCTCATCGACATAGGCTTTGTGCTTCCAAGTCCCAATTTCATGAAAATGAGCAGGGGCATTAAATTTATGCTGGCGCCAAGATCACATAGAGCTTTTTTAAATACGCATATCCCAATTGTATAGGGGATTGTGAAGGCTTCTGGGTCCTCTCGTTTGGGGGAAAGATTACTCATAATCACCGCACTACAATGGTGCATTTTTTTCCCATTACCTGCATCAACCACCTTTTTCTTCTTCAACAATTCTTTCATAAACTTTACATAACCATGCATTTGGAGTAGAGCATCCACTAACGGTATATTTATGGACAACTTGCTAAACATGTCAAAAAACTTTTTGAACTGGTCATCCTTCTTTTTCTTGGCCAACCGTTGTGGATAAGGAGGTGAGATTCTTGATTCAACCTTGTCATCAATCAGGGCCTTCATGGCCGCCTCATCATTATCATCATGTGAGAGGATTTCATCATCCTTTCCCTCTCCTTCCTCATCAATCTTTTCTTCATTCCTTGGTGTCATTGGCGTTTTGTCGACTTTATCTTCTTCATCTGATTTCGGGTTATCAACCTCACTAGGCTTCACTGGGGCATCTCCAATCACCTTTCCACTCCTAGTGACAATAGGCATGCATTGACCATCTTTCTTGGGATTAGGCATTGCGTAACTAGGTTGTGTTCCCTTCATCCAGGGGTTCATTTGAGCAGACAAGTGATTCATTTGGGCCTCCAAATGTTTGATGGAGGCTGAATGTGAACTCACTGTTTGGACAAGGTTAGACACCTCCCCTATTAATTCTTTCACCCCGCTCTCAGTTAACTCCACTAACTTTAGAACTCTAGAGAGCATTTCTTCAATTTTTGAGCTACCCACATCACTCACGCCCAGCTGATTGTGGGAATTCCCAACTTTTGGAGGGTGAACATATGGGTTCGAACTCTGGTGATAGCAATCATCCTCTTGGTTTGGCTTCCTATTACCCCACCTTTCATTTCTTTCGAGCCATCCCTGCGGCTCACGATTTCTCCAACCTTGGTTGTCATCCCTTAGGCGCCATGGGCCTTGGTTTGCTCCTTGGAATCCAGGTCCAGGACCTCCTATTTGGTTGCCCATGTATTGGAATTCTTCTTCATATCTTAGCAGTGATGAATCTCCATCATATTGTAATGGACCTTGCATTCCCATAGAATTTACCACCTTGGTCCCTGCTCCCATCACGTGTTTTTTCATCAATTCTAACAGTGTCATCATCTTGGAAAGATTCTCATCCCGCTCTTCATCCCTTTTTTACAACTTAGTCGCCAATGCACTTGAGCTGATCTCATGAGTGGACACATTTGTTTCTCTTGTGTGCCAAGCCCTATTGGTCTTTGTCATTCTATCTAGAAGGGCTTTGACCAACCCATATGTTTGATCCATAATAGAACCACCAGCTAGGTTGTTGGCCAAGGACTTGTTGATTGAATCAAGGGCCTTATAGAAGCTTTGGAGAAGCACTTCATTCGGCAATCCATGGTTTGGGCAAAGAGCAACCTTCTTTTTAAACCTTAACCATGCCTCGTGCAAAGGCTCTCCCGGTTCTTGTCTGAAATTTGTAATATCATCCCTCAATTGAAGCTTCTTTGATGGAGGGAAAAAGTGGTCTAAGAAGGCCTCGGTTAACTCTTTCCAAGAAGTAATACATCCCGGAGGGAGTTCCTATAGCCACATTGTTGCCTCCGCCATTAGTGAGAAAGGAAAGAGTCGCAACTTGATTGACTCATGATTGATATTTATGACATTAAAGGGTTGACATATCTCCACGAAGTTTCTCAAATGCCGAATTGCGTCCTCACTTGGTTTTCTGCCAAAGAATCCCATGAAAGAGGTGATGAGGTTTGTGAAGAAAATAAAACTGAATCCTAGATATGTTGGACCTTACAGAATCTTGAGACGCATTGGCAATGTGGCTTATGAGCTGGATTTACCTAAAGAGTTAGCATCGGTGCACCCAGTCTTCCATGTGCCCTTGTTGAAGAAATATATCGGTAATCTAACCTCAATAGTGCCTTTACATAGCATTGGTGTAAAGGATAGTCTCTCTTACAAAGAGGTTCCAATTCAGATTCTATATTGTTAGGTTCATAAGCTGCGGAATAAGGGGGTCTCTTCAGTAAACGTTTTATGGAGGAATCTACATGGGAAGCAGAAGAAGATATGATGGCTAAATACCCTCACCTATTCCCTCCCATCTCAGCTTCAACATTAGGTACTAACACTCCTCTCAATACTCTGTTCACTTCCATATTTATAAGCTCTATTCATGTTTTTAGTATGCACCCTAGTTGCTCAAATTCAACATTAGGTACTAATATTCCCCCTCAGTACTCTGTTCACTTTATTAGAGGAAGAATGTTCCCAAGGCGGAGATATTGTAACACCCCAAAAGTTTCTAAGTGCTAAACCCCATTCTTGGAATGAAAAACCAGAAAGAAACCAAAAATTTTTTCCTTAGAACAACTTAACCAACGAGTCATTATCAATAACAACAACCCGTTATCTGAATATATTAGCCTCTGCAGTTTTCATTCCCTAAACTAATGAGTGATACAATGATGCATTGTTAAAAGTAACGGGTCATCGTTCAGCCCGTTCTTGCAATACCGAGAAACCTGTCAAAAATCTTCTTTCAAATAACTAGCAAGACGACGAGTAACTCTTTGATCTAATTACTCGTCCTATGAAGGTATTGAATGAAATCCAAAGAATACTAAAGTTACCCAGTGACAATGGTTGAAAATAATGACCCGTTGTTTTAGATAATGGACCATTTTGTCCATCCATTAGGAGATATCCAGAATTTGTTCAAAACCCTTCCAGTAAGCATGACTGGATTGAATGACATGTTGTTTTGATCTAATGAGTCACTGCTCTCACCTGTTGTTCAAGTCCAGAAATTGGATCTTCAAACCAGAACCAATGAATAGTCCCAATGAGTTGTGGTCAGCACCAACGACTCGTGTGACCCGTTGAGTCGGTACAGGCAAATTTTCAGACCTTTTATAAGGGGCATTTTTGTTACTTCCCATTATTTTATATCCTAGATACGCCGTTTTGAGGTATATTATCAGGGGATTAAGAGGGTTAGTCGATCCTCCTCCCTCATTTCTCACTTAGCTCTCAAGACCAGTACGTAAAAATTCAAACAAGGCTTCTCAGGACAAGAGCTAGGGTTCTGCTTCTTCTCCATATTTCCAATAGCTTCCTTAGAGAATTCTTTTGTAGGTATATGGGATTCCAATAAGGGTATTCTTTCGCCCTTGTTCCCAAAATATCCAGTGAACCCTAACTTTCTTTCAAGTTCCCTAGAAATCATGTCTTAGGGTTTTTGTTCAGTTATGAATTCCCTTATTACTTAAGTGTTCTCAAGTCTCCTGTGATTTCTAGAATGTGACATTCATGATTTGAAAAATTCAGATATAAATGATACTTTTATAAAAGATTTCAACATGGTTCAAGTTCAATTATATAAGCATGTATTTTGCTTCTATATGTATTTGAGTTAGCATGAATTCATATTTCAATCTTTGTGATTCTATCATGATTTCAGTATACAGATGTTGATAGCATAATCAGTATTTTTAGGTTCTCCAGGCTCTCAGAATACTATCAGATAAAGTTTCTGACTTAGCTTTAAGAACACTAGTTTTCAGGCTATCAATAAATAATTAGTAAACTTATCAATTGCAAGTAGTTCTTAACATCGAGCTGGTCTAGGGTTCAGCGCACCCACGTCCCAAAACTACGTGCCAACATTGGTTATTAGAATAAATAGGCATCAGTTTTTGTGATCACATCAGCCATGCGTTTTATACCTTGGCAAGGTATATTGAGTCCTATCGAAGGGGCATATACATCGAGCTTCATGATTAGCTCCCATGGTTATATGCCGGTTAATAAACTCTCCAATCATCCAATAAAGCTGCAGTCTCAATCACAGTTACAGAAATAGTTTTTAGTACATGCATATGACTCTTAAATATGTTATTACTGTATTTTATTATGTATTATCAGACTACTACTTCATATCGATATTTATGTATTTTAGTAAAGGTCGTGGTTCTTCAGTTCAATTATGCATTTTAGCTCAACTTTTCAGACTTTCACTATGTTCTATTTGTATTCTAGTTGTATATCTCATATACTCAGTACATTCAATGTACTGACCGTATATTTCTTGTGCTATATCATTTTATGATATAGGCTTAGGAACTTAGACTCAGTAGCGGGGTTAGTTTCTCCTTCAGACTTATTGCAACAAAGTTCCAATGGTGAGTCCTCATCTTCCGAGGACCGGAGTCTTCATCTCCAATATTTGTCATTTTCAGTTTTAATTTTAGACATTGTAGTTAGCTAGGGGTTTTTCCCAGCAACTCATCAGTTTCTTTTAGAAGGCTTTCACACAAAATATGTTACTTTCACCTTGAGTTTTAGTGTATGAGCAAATATCAATAATTTATCATATGCTCTTACTTATTCAGTATTTGCTTAATTGTTTGCAATTAGGTTCCACTTAAGATTCTTTTTCATTAGTTCAGTAATTATATAATTAGGCTATGTCATGGGTTTTCTTGGGGTTACTTATGATCCTAAGTACCATTTTTCGTCCAGGGTGCAGACTCGGGTCGTGAAATACATTAAGGGAAAATTATGGGTCATCGTGTGCATGCATGTTGATTTCATTGGGAGAGTGAGTGATAATGTTTTGTTTATGCCTAAGTCCATATTGTCATATATATCATGTGAATTCAAAGGCATCTCTCCAAATAGTGAGCGGCACATACTAGTGAGATTTTGATGTATTTTTATTGCTAAATGATACATGTTTTGCCAAATATATCTTATTGAGTTAGTTCTAGAAGCTAAGTGATTTCGATTTTTGGCCTTTGAATGTTGATATTGTATGCATATTGAGTGGATTATTGGAGCTTTTTAAATATGTCTAATGACCCTAAGTCTAAGCAAACATGTTCAGTGGTTAAATTTGAGAAGGGAAGTACTAGATTGTTCGAGGACGAACAATACATTAAGTATTGGGGGGGGTGATGTTGGGCGTATTTACGCACTTATTTGCCATATTTTGCCCATTCTTAACTATATTTTGTGAATAAATTATGTGTTTTTTTATTTTATATGATATTTGTGAAAAATACCTAACACACATGATTAGATGTTTGCAGGTATTAAAGTGATGGACTTAGACTTACTTGAGGCTTAAAAGAGCAAGTGTTTCCATGCGGAGTTTTAAAGAAGCGTCATGACATGATAGAGGTTGGCATCTCGCAGGCACACCTAAGCTATGGCATGCGCGACACGTAGGAAGAACCAACGCACCAAGACGCATGGCACACAACCAATTTAGCACACCAGGAGGTGTGTGCACAGACTAGTTCCAGGTGTGGTCAGATTTCAATCCCAATTCAAGTAAAACAGAAGCTGAAAAGTCCAATCCCAATCTAAGAAGGAATAATGCAAATTTAATTTACAGTAATATATATCCCTTATTAGGATAATTTTTCATATCTTAGATTTTAAAAACATACAACTCACAAATTATATGCAAATTAATGCAATTACTTAGTCAAATATTTGTTGAAGAATTCATCAAGTTCTTGTGATTCTAATTACCTTTGGAGATTTGTCAAACAATTGCGTATTTATAAGTATTTCATTATGACTTCTTATAAATTTTATGCTATTGTTTCTTCAAACATGAGCTGCTAAATCTCTTGAGCTAGACTTGTGGGAACTATGATGGATTAATGAAAGAAGGTAAAATAAAATAGTGATTCTTGAATGGTGAATTGAGTGAATTGTTATTCTCTTCATATTTATGAGTTTTAGCGATTGCAAACATTTTGACGTGCCTGTATCTTCAACTTGCTTGACCAAACAGGTTGAAATTAGAAAAAGAGAATAACAATGGAAAATTGAGTCTACCAACCCTCATCTAAATAAATTGACTCTAACTGAGGATAATTAATCCAAGACTAATGGTGAGGGCAAAGTATACACACCTAAAGCCCGAGAGGATTTAGGTGAAGTTCATCTATGTTGGTCGAAGACGTTAAATGAACTTAATTTTCAGTCTTACAGAAAATTCATCGAGATAGATAACTAATAAAATAAGACTACTACATCATGAAATCATGGAGAACACAATTCTAGTTTTGTCTCATTAGTTTGATAACTACTCAATTATTATTTATAATTATTTTTTATTTTTATTTGCAACCCCCTTTCCGAAATACTAATTACAGGTTGATTTACTAACCGTTAACATATTATTCTTCTCTATTCTTGTAATGCCCAGGAAACTCAAAATATAATTCCGAGACTTAAATCTGGAAAAGTTGCAGAAAAGCTACAGGACGACCCACCTAACGACTCGTTAAGTAACCCCACGACTCGTTAGATGAGCCATGATAAGGAGGTTTGAGATTTTGGAGAAGGGACGCAGTGTACCCAATGAGAGACTTCACGAGTCGTGGTCACTAACCACGATCCATTGAGTCATTCGTGGTCAGGCCTGAGTTGAGGATATTATCAGTGGAGCAGTGTACTTGACGGGTGGGGGCAACGAGTCGTGTTCCCTAGTAACAACTCGTTATGTCCCTCGTTACCAGCCCTAGTGAGTTTTTAGCCAGTGTACCTGACGAGAGTGACAACGAGTCATCGTCAGTGGCAACGACTCATTAGGTGACCCGTTACCAAGCTTAGCACTTAATCTTCAGCAGTGAGCTAGTGTGGTCCACGACTAGTGACCACGACTCGTTAGGTCCCTTGTGGTGACCTACTAGGGAGCCTAGACAGTGTACCTGACGAGAGTGACCATGAGTCGTGGTCAGCCACCACAACTCGTTAGGTCACCCATTAGGTCACCCATTAGGTCACCTGATTGTTTTCCCCAGCAAATTTCTAAGGGCTATTTAGTAATTTTCTACTCTCCTAATATTTTAACTACATCATTTTCGACGTAATTTTAGACTTATTAAGGGGTTTGAATGGCTCCTCCCCTTATTCCCACGATCTTTCTCTGAAAAAAAAACTATCAAAGAGTTCCTCAAGAAAGCTTAGGATTGTCCTCCGTTGCAGCAGTTCAAGTCCTCTTCTCCGGGAGAATTTTAGTCAGGTATGTGGAATTCAATAAGGGAACTATCCTTCCCTTGTGTCCCCCAAAACCCTCCTATAAATTCCTTATCAGTTTAGCCCTGAGTTATACGAATATGAATAAATCTTCATGTTGGGTTTCGTTAATTTCAATTGGGTTATCATCTATGTTTATTACTCATATGATCTTCATCAATTCATAAGTAAATTGTTGTTGTTCTTGCCAAGATGATTTACCGTCCTAAATTTTTGAGTAAAGATCATTGTGCATTTTATTTTGTCTATTTTGCAAAGTATGTTTTGGGTTGAATATCCTAGTAATTCTTATTATATATATGCGAGAAATTATTCCATTGAGGAGAATGATTTTTACCCTTGTTGGATGAAATCGCTTTAAATTCTTCAAATTTCGTCATATTATAAAATTCTCGTGTTGTTGGAATGAGTTGTGTTCTCTATTAGTTGTTTAGTAGTTTAGTTCATTAGAACATAGAACCTCTTCAGCACTATTCAGAAAGTGTCAACTGATCAGTTTGACTCTAGTCTTTTCTCGGGGTGTCAGTGGTGCCTCCCAGTTATGAAAATCAGACTCAGAATTTAGTTTTGGTCCATTAGGCGGTCGTGACATTTTAGATATATAGCTCTGAACAGCCCAAGGACCTAAGTTCAGTTACAGTTTGTTCTTAGACGGTTATGACGCTTCTAGATAAGCAGCTCTGACCAGTCTAGAACCCAGTTTCAAAATCTGGTCCGATAAGACTCTCAAGGTACTTTCAGTTATATGTCCCTGACTAGTCTTGGACCCTAGTTTCGAGCTACCAGCTTAGCACTTCAGTATAGGTTTCTAGTGGGAGTAGGACTTAGCACCGAGCAGGCCGGGGTTCCAGCGCACTCAGGTTCCCAAAACTACATTGCCAGCATAGGTTACAGTATTACTTGGCCTGATTGGCCCAAGACTTTTGTGATCACCCAGTTCATGCCTTTATACCCTGGTAAGGTATATTGGGTCCTACTGGTTGTAAACATCAGACTCCACATCTAGCTTACGTGGTTATTTGTCGGTTAGAGACTCTTCCACTAGTCAGTCCAGTCCAGTCCAGTTTCAGAATAAGTATCTCAGTTCAGTACAATATCTCAAACTCAGTGTTTGAGACTTAGGGCATGTCCTTGACCATCAGACAGGGTCATCTTGACCATTTCAATTTACATTAGTAGTTCAGTTCAGTTTACATGTTGGTCATTGCATGTCATTTCAGTTTAGACTTTGTGCTCAATTATGCTTTCTCCCACTTACTGAGTACATTCAAAGTACTGACGCATACTTTATGTTGTATCGTTTCATGATACAGCTGATGGCTCCCAGAATCAACATCGTTAGCCGTTGCGATTCAGATCCTCCTCCGCTGCAGCCGAAGTGTGAGTCCTCATAATTTGAGGACCTTGCTTTACTTTCTTTCAGTTGAATTATTATTTTTAGTTAGACTTAGAGTTAGCTGGGGGCTTGTCCCAGCAACTCGTCAGTTAGAAGGCTTTCAGACGCAGAGTTAATTTCAGACTTCAAATGTTTTAAATTTTAATGCTTTCTTCTAGTTTATTTTTCTCAAATGCTCTTATGTTGTTATTTCAAAGCTTCTGCTATATATAT
>JACEIK010005005.1:77239-93548 GCA_018107945.1 Datura stramonium
CTTTGGGTTTGCATGTCCGATAGCTAAACTTATGTAACTCTATAGATGCTCCGTGGTCTTAGTGTGGGTTTAGAGCTAGAGATACACTACTTAAATAGTCGTGTGCTTTCTTATAAATTAAAACTTGATTTTGGTTGGATAATCATTTCATTTTTATGACTATTGATGCGTTTGGAGTTGCACATATTGTATTTCAGTGCTTGTAGAAAAGGTTAAGTGTATGGAAAATAGGTTCGCCTGGCGATGGTGTTAGTGGGTGCCAGTCATGTCTAAGGGGTATTTTGGGACATGACACCATCAACAGGTTGGGGAAGGCCCAGCCCACTATATCAGCAGCTCCGCCGGGTTTCTTATCTCAACAAGGTATTGCCTCGGGTATATGTGGTAATCAATTCCAGAACTGATTTTATTCCCTATTATCCCATCAAGACCAGGTGAACTCACCTGACATAGTCACTGGTATGTTACATCTCTTTCAAATAGATGTTTATTCTTTACTAGATCCAGGAGCCGCACTGTCCTTTTCGACTCCTTATATTGCCATCCAATTTGATATTAGTCTAGAAATTCTCTCAAGTCATTTTCAATCTCCACTCCAGTTGGTGAGTCCGTTAGAGCCAGTTGGGTATATAGGAATTTTCAAGTCACAGTGTTACATAAAGTCACCTTAGTTGATCTAGCAGAGTTACATATGATCGATTTTGATCTCATTCTTTGCATGGACTAGTTACATTCTTGTTATGCCTCAGTTGATTGCAGAACCAGAGTGGTTAAGTTCTAGTTTCCTAACAAACCAGTCTTAGAGTGGAAGGGTAGTACTTCAGCATCTAAGGGTTGGTTTATCTCATACCTTAAGTCTAGGAAAATGATATCAAAGGGGTACATTTATAACATGGTTAGGGTCAAGGATTTTAGTTCCAAAACCTCAATTCTTTAGTCAGTTCCAGTCGTAAATGAGTTCGCAGATATGTTTCCTAAAGATCTTCCTAGAGTCCCCCCGAGCATAAAATAGACTTCGACATAGACCTTCTTCCTGATACCAAGCCTATCTCAATTCCTCCTTACAAAATGGCTCTAGATGAGCTTAAAGAGTTAAAAGAATAGCTGAAGGACCTTTAAGATAAGGGTTTCATTAGACACAACATCTCTCTATGGGGTGCTCCAGTCCTATTCATGCGAAAGAAGGACAATATACTCAAAATGTGCATCAACTACTGTCAGCTGAATAAAGACACAGTCAAGAATAGGTATCCCCTACCCAGGAGTGATGAAGTTTTCGACCAATTGTAGGGAGCTAGCTATTTTTCTAAGATAGATCTCAAATCAGGATACCATCGCTCAGGATCAAAGAATCTGACATTCTGAAAATAGCATTCAGAAGTCGGTATGGTCACTATGAATTTGTGGTTATGCCTTTGGACTAACGAATGCTCCTATAGATTTTATAAACTTGATGAATAGGGCATTCAAGCAGTACCTGAACATGTTCGTTATTGTCTTCATAGATGATATCCCGGTGTACTCCAGAAAAAAGGAGGAACATGCAGACCACCTAAGGATAGTTTTGTAGACTCTTAGGGACTGCCAGTTGTTCCTAAATTCAATAAATGTGAATTCTGGTTGAAATCAGTGGCGTTCCTCGGTCATGTTGTCTCCAGTGAGGGTATTCAAGTAGATCTAAAGAATATTGAAGTGGTCAAGGACTGGACAGGACCCACTTCTCCGTTAGACATTAGGAGTTTCTTGGGCCTAGCCGGTTACTACAGACAGTTCGTAGAGGGTTTCTCCTCCATTACCTCTCCTATGACCAGACTAACTCAAAAAAAGGTGAAGTTTCTATGGTCCGATGCATGTGACAAGAGTTTTCAAGAGTTGAAGACTCGACTCACTATAGCCCTAGTTTTGATACTTCTCGAAGGTTCATATGGGTTTGTGATCTATTGGGTGATGCCTCCAGAATTGGCCTTGGATGTGTTCTGATGTAGCATGGTAAAATTATAACTTATGCTTCTAGACAATTCAAGGATCATAAGAAATACTATCCGACTCATGATCTTGAGCGGACATCAGTAGTATTTTCCTTGATGATTTAGAGGCACTACCTTTTTGGCATTCATGTAGATGTGTTCACTAACCGCAAAAGCCTGCAGTATGTGTTCGGTCAGAAGAATTTGAATTTTTGTAAGAGGAGATGGCTAAAATTATTGAAAGATTATGATATGAGCATGTTGTATCACCTGGGAAAAGACAATATAGTGGTTGATTCCCTCAGCAGGATGTCTATGGGGAGTGTTGCTCATATTGAGGATTGTAAAAAGGAGGTGGCAAAGGATGTTCGCAGACTGACTCGGTTAGGAGTCTATTGGGTTAATTTAGAAGAAGATGGAGTTGTAGTCCAAGATGGGTCAGAATCCTCCCTTCTAATGGAGATTAAGTTAAAGCAAGATGAAGACTCAATCCTACTCAAGTTAGAGGAAGAAGTCCTAAAGAAAAAATGGAAGCACTCTCTAAAAGGGGAGACAGTGTGCTCCATTACTAGGGCAGGTTATGTGTTCCATATATAGATGATTTGAGGCAACAAATATTAATGGAAGCTCACAACTCTAGGTACACTATAAAATCAGGTACCACCAAGATGTACCATGACCTACATGAAATCTACTGGTGGAATGGCATAAAGAAGGACATTGCAGAATTTGTGGCTAAGTGTCCAAACTGCCAACAGGTCAAGATGGAACATCAGAGACCTAGGGGTATAACTCAGGATATCAGCATTTCTTCTTAGAAGTGGGAAGAAGTAAACATGGATTTCATTACGGGTATACCTCGTAAGCACCAACAATATGACTTAATTTGGGTGGTTGTAGATCGGATGTTTACGTAAGCATATTTCATACCAGTTAAGACCACAAATTTAGCAGGGGATTATGCTAGATTATACATCCAGGAGTTAATTAGACTTCATGGAGTTGCTTTTTTCATCATTTCAGATAGGAGTACTTAGTTCACCTCGCACTTCTAGAAGTCATTTAAGAAAGAACTTGGTACTCAGGTTAAGCTCAGCACATCTTTCGTCCGCACACAGATGGCCAGGCTAAGAGGACTATTTAGACTCTAGGGGAAATGTTGAGGGCTTGCGTGATTAATTTCAGGGGTAGTTGGGATGATCACCTACCTTTCATCGAGTTTGCATACAATAATAGCTACCACTCCAGCATTTAGATGGTCCAGTTTGAGGCGTTATATGCTAGGAGATGTTGGTCTCCTATAGGGTGGTTTGAGGTTGGTGAAGCTACCCTAATAGGGCGTGATTCAATACATGAAGCCATGCAGAAGGTTCAGCTTATCATAGAATGACTGAAAACATCCTAAAGTCGATAGAAATCATATGCAGATGTAAAGAGAATAGAGCTAGAATTTGTTATGGATAATTGGGTATATCTAAAAATTTCACCTCTGAAAGGAGTGATGAGGTTTGGGAAGAAAGAAAAGCTCAGTCCTAGATATGATGTCCTTTACAAAATCCTGAGACGCATTGGCAATGTGGACTATAAGTTTGATTTGTCTGTAGAGTTAGCATCGGTGCACCCAATCTTCCATGTGTCTTTGTTGATGTAATGCATCGGTGATCAAACCTCAATTCTGTATTTAGAAAGTGTTGGTGTAAAGGATAGTCTCTTTTATAAAGAGGTTCCAGTTCAGATTCTAGACCATCAGGTTCGTAAGTTGAGGAACAAAGAGGTCACTTTAGTAAAAGTTATATGGAGGAACCAGCTAGTTGAGGGAGCTACATAGGAAGCTGAAGCAGATATGATGGCTAGATACCCTCACCTCTACCCTTCTAGCTCAACTTCAGTATCAGGTACTAGAGTACTGTATTTAGTTTTATGTTAGTTTCATGCTCATCAGTTCTATTCATGTCTTAGTGTGCATCCATGTTATATGAATTCAGTTCAGTCATGTATCTCAGTCGGGAGTCATTCACTCCATCAGTTTTCAGCGTATGGTCTTCATCTATAAGGGTTGCAACTCTTTCCCCTATCTTTCTAGCTTATTTGGTCTCCATTCGAGGACGAATGTTTCCTAGGGGGAGATATTGTAACACCAAAAAATTCCCTAAGGCTAGCCCCTAAATTTAAAACTTGATCATGTAGAAAACTGAGAAAAAGCCTCAATAGGAGTAATAGTACGACTCGTGATAAGATGGTATGAGTTGTACTAGGACTCGTGATATGAGGTTTCAGAGGGACAACATAAATTGTCTAGTGAACCACGGGTGATTCATATGAGTCATACTAGGGCAGTACGAGTAGTACCATGATTTGTGATATAGGTTCAGGTAGTCTATCAGGAGGTGGCCAGGAAACCACGACTGCATAAAATGTCGTGATTCATACCACTATGGTACGGATCGTACTAACCAGATGTGACATGAGTTTTCGATAAGTGTTCAGGAAAAATTTTGGGAAAACCAAGAGTCGTGGTATAACCCGTGGTATGTTTGTAGGGATTGTGGTAGGCTCCCGTGGGATGAACTGTAGAGAATGGTTTAGGCCAGGGTCCCTAGTCACGAGTGTCAGTACGGATAGTATGATCCTGGTACGACTCGTAGGTTGGCCCGTACCACTAGATGGGCAGATTTTTGAAATGGTTACCCAGGGATATTTTTGTAAAATTCTGAGCTCTTAACTCCCAAACTACATCGTATTGGGATATTTTAAAGGGGGATTAAGAGGGATTAGTCGATATTCTCCTTTCATTCTCTCCTAACATTCTAAGAGTCACCGTAAGAACTCAGACAGGATCTTCTAGATAAGAACTAGGGCTCCTACTTCTTCTCAGAAACATCGGGCTTCTTCTCAGGTATTTCATCCTTAGGTATGTGAGGATTTATCAAGGCTATTATTCCTTTCACCCTTGTGCCCCAAGTACTTTCAGAAACTCTCATCATTTTAGCCCTATAGAAATCATGAGTTAGGGTTTCCAGACAAATTACGATCCTTGCATTTTAATAATTCTTCCAATTTCCCATGACTAATATTATGTGAAACTCATGTGTTGGCTTCTATTATATGTATTCATTTCTGGCCCTAGTTTTAGCATGATTCTTAGGTTGAACCTTGCACGAGTTAAAGGTTGGTCTAAATTGCTATCTTTATATTGGTTATTATCTTAGCATAATTTTATTTGTGTATGCTTTAACTAAAGTTAACATTATGAAATTTTTACTATACTTAGTATTGTCTTGAAAGGTCAGTTTATCAGCTTATTGCTTATCAGTCTATCAATACTTTTTAGTAAATTCACTTGTCAGGTTCTTTAGGCTCTCAAAACACTTCCAGATAAGTAGTTCTGGGTTAGCCTTAGAACATCAGTTTTTGAGCTAATCAATTCAGTTAGGTATATTTAGAAACTCAGTTGGGAATAATACTTCGCACTAAGCGGATTGGGTTTCAGCACATCCAGGTTCCCAGAACCGCGTGCCACTATAGGTCTTTAGCTCGAATAGGCATCACTTTAGTGATCACACAATCATGCCTTTAAACCCTGGAAAGGTATATTGGGTCCTGTCGATAGGGCGTATACATCGAACTCCATGGTTGGCTCACGTGGTTATATGTCGGTTAATAGGCTCTCCCATAGTATAGTATAGTCCAGTATTAGTTCTTAGAATATGTTTATGACCCTTAATCAATTTTTACTAGCATTATAATATTTTCAGATGTCAGAACGTTTACAACATTTATGTTTTCAAACAGGTTCATTCCATATTATCTTAGTGGTTTTACTTATACTCTCTTATCAGCATGATTATGTTTAAAACTGCATAACTTTACATGCTCAGTACATTTAATGTACTGATACATACTCCCTATGTTATATCATTTTATGATATAGGCTCAGGCACTCAGGCTCAGCAGCGTGGTTAGTTTACATCAGATTCTGTCTAACAGTATATTCAATGGTGAGTCCTCATCTCCCGAGGGCCGAAGCATTTCTTATATATTAATAGTATGGTTATAGTTTTCATATTTTAGAGTTAGCTGGGTGCTTGTCCAAGAAACTCACCAGATCTCTTAGAAGGCTTTCAGACAAAGTATATTAGTTCCAGCTATAGCTCTTGATGTTTATGAAATTTCAGTATCTTATCAGATGTTCTCGTACTTTTAAAAGTATTCGTTATTTTTAGATACAACAACTTCCACTTAAGAAATTCTTATAGTAGTTTAGTCGTGTTAGAGTTTGTTATACCATGGGTTAGCTTGGAGCCTTTCGTGGTTCTAGGCACCATATCGCGTCCAGGGTGTAGACTCGAGTCGTGACATCATATTTTCCATGTGTCCATGTTGAGGTTGTATAGACCTGATCCTACTTATATCCTATCTTATAAGGAAATTGAGATCAATATGGGGTTCCTTATGAATAAAAAATGTGCATATCTTAGATCGTCAAGTTAGAAGGTTGAGAACTAAAAATGTAACATCGATTAACATCTTGTGGCATAATAATAACACCAACAAAACTTGAAAAGTTAAACAGGACATGAATAAATGATATCCTCACTCGTCCCCTAGTTTTGGTATGTATTAAACCTTTTGGTTATGGTATTTTAGAAAATTTTGGCTAAGGGTATAAGATTCTTCATTCTTGAATTGGAACTCAGACAGGATGATTGTTGAGTTGTCAACTAAGTTTAAAATAATGAGATAACTCTCTATATAAAGAAAACTTTGGCAAAAACTTTATAAATCTTGGGAGTTAGACAAATTTTATGCTATGATCTACATTCGAGGATTAATGTTCTAAAGGGGATATAATGTAACACTTTGGAAATTTGAGCTGGATTTGAACTATTAAGTTTTGTTAGATTCAACCCGAGCTACGACTAATAAGGTGTGAATATGTGTTAAGATTGATATGTAAGCATATACTAAGTGTACAAAAGATTTAAAGTTAAAAAGAATTGAGAGGAGCTCGAGAACCAATATGCGGGCCAATATATGGCTGCAGATTGGCATTTGAGGTCTGTATACTGAGTCCAAAAAAATCCAAATCTGTCAAAATTCTAGTCATTCTATTTCAATTTTGTGTTTCATTTGCGACCTAAAAACATAATATGTGGTTTGCATGTCATTCCGCATATCTGAGGAACTAAGAGGTCGATCACTATTTCATATCAGCTGCAAATTAGTAGATGAGGTCCTCTATTGACCGCAGATCGCGTGTCTCTATAAATACGCAATGATGATAAAAATTTTGGAATTTTTAATCTTACTTCATTTTGGGCGACCTATTTAGAGAAAAAACACCCTAGGGCTTTCCCAAACCATATAAGATGAGTTCCTACTCAAACCTTATAATTTTTACATCAATTTAACAAGGATTAATGTAGGATTCAACATTCTAATTTCTAGATTCCAAGAAATTGATTCAAAATAATTGAAGGAGGAATTTTAGGGGAATATTCAATAGGTAAGCCCTTGCTTAATTAAATCATTAGTAGGTTAATTGGGGTTATTGTAGCCTATTGAAAAACGTTATAAAAATTCAGTAATTCCTGACTTGTCTTGAATATGAATTTGGCCCTTGAACCTTCATTTTCCACAATGGGTGGAAATTCATAGGATTTGATTAAAGTTCTTATCTTTATTATAATTATTCATTGTAGAGCTATTATCTAGCATTGTGGCTCATGTTTAGGACATTTTAGTAGGATTTGAGGTACTTCTTGTTTTGAACATACTTTTGACTATAAAGGTTATTTGAACTAAGGCTTTATGCATGTGGGCACAAGATTGCACCAAGCCTTTGAAATTTCATTCTACATTATAATATATGTATATGAACTTATATTCCCTATGAATTGGATTTGTTGAACTTGATTTCTAAAGTGACATTCTTGAAACATGACTTTGATTTTGAACACAATTCTCTAAATCAAAATTGATGACTTTGAAATACTCCTACAGTGGGAAGACAATTTGAACAAATATGTGTTTTTGCTTTTGTGCCATGTTTTCTCTTGTTTGTATTTAGCCTTACTATTCAGGAGAAAGAGTAGTCATTATGAATCCCAATGAGATTTACCTTGCTATTCAAGAGGAGGAGTAGCCTTCGAACAATTTAGGGACTCGAAGTTTTGATTTTCCTTTGTTACTATTGACTTGGAATATATGGGCATGGTTAGGCTAAATTGTGCCTTGATTGAACTGAAGTGAGTTTTCAAAATAAAGAACTAAAATTTCTAGTTTTTGTTGATGATTTCACTGGATTATCATGATCTACTCAGTCACTGTATTTGAACTATCTCACTTATACTGCTTTACTTAATTATTTGTTTGTACTATTATTACTTTATTTATATTAAGTGTTGCCCTGAGACACATAATTAATACCCCGTACTCAGTCACACCATTGTTATTTTTTATATTGTGTTAGGAAACAAAGGAGAGCACATTCTAAAGGATCATATTACATAGGGGGGACTTTCTATTCATATGGATATTCAGTGAGCCCACATTCTTACTCGTAGGGCTTCACCAAGTTATTTATTGCTTTATTATATTTTCGAGTTGTGTCTTGAGTTAGTTATTTTTTACATAGAGGCTCTATAGATAAATATTGTGTTGTGGGTATTAGGTAAAATGATTCTTGATTAATTGGGCACACTATTATGTTTACCTACTACACGGATTATCACATCATTTATATTATTTTATATTTCATCAAGTTAATTCTCTTGATTTAATTCTTAATTAGATCATGTAATAATAATGGAGCTATCTTGTGAGTGATCATATATCTATAAGGTGCTTCTGATGCGATTCATAGTATCAAATGTTTATTGCACTAGGATCGAGTTCGGGGTGTGAAATCTATTATTCAATCATTCCAAAAACGCCTTACGAACCTATTGGAACACTCAAATCACTGATCCAAGATCTTCTAGAAATATATTTAATCGTGGACAACTCTTATTATTCGAAAATTACTAATCTATATTTTAAGCGTCTGAATCGTTCTTTAGCCCTCGGGTTTATACAAAACATTCAAACCTCAATTCTGAGTTCGTTAACTCTAAATATTGACTTTGGTCAGCTATTGAGTTTTCAACTTCCTTGTTTTGGTTTTCTTCTCTGAATCACATTTGGGTCCCTAAAAACTTGTACCAACCATCCTTGATAGTTATAAAACACATGTACATACAAAAAGTGTCATCTAGGGAAAAAAGATGCTAAAACTCAAATTGATCATACGGGTAACTACAATAGTAGTCTGCTAACTTGGTACATGGATCTTGTCATTTAGGTTTTATATGGATGCCACTTTCTTGCTTTATCTGGTTGGTTGAAAATGGTAAGTCATAGTTATTCGATAAAGATTTGATTTAGGATACCTTGGAGGTTGCTTTGAATGTGGGAATGACTTCAGGCAGTATATGGTTGACAAAAGTCCTATATTGGTAAACAAGATTTTGATTTGCATCTTTTGAAAGGTGAATGATCATACCCAAATTGCATCTCGCAATGAAGTATAAAGCGCTTGCTGTCAAATACAAAAACCCAACTAGGTTGGGGTCGATCCCATAGGGAATATGGAAGAAATAACATGTTAATGATGAGTAAATCAACCAGTAGTACATAATTCGGAAGGGGGATTACAAAGTAAAAAAAGAAGAAATTTTAAATAATGATTGAGTTGTTATCAAATTAATGAGACAAAACTAGGATTGTATTCCCCATGATCTCATAACGTAGTAGGCTTATTTTATTAGTGATCTATCCTACTAAATTTTTTGTATGACTGATGATTAAGTTAATCTAACATCTCTCGACCTACATAGATGAATTTCACCTAAGTCCTCTCAAACTTTAGGTTTGTATATTTTGTCCTCACCATGGGTCTTGGATTAACTATCGTCGGTTAGAGATCAAATTAATTAGATGAGGGTTGATAGCCTCAAATTACCACTATTATTCTTTTTTTCTAATTTCAACCTCTTTGGTCGAGAAAGTTGAAGATACAAGCACATTTCAATGTTTGCAACCGCTAAAACTCATTAAAATAAAGAGAATAACAATCCACTCAATTCACAATTGAAGAAACACTGTTTCATTTTTCCTAATTTTGTTAATCCATCAGGGTTCCCATAATCCTAGCTCAAGATATTTAGCTGCTCATATTTGATAAAACAATAACATAAGATGTAGAAGAAATCATAATGAAATACCTACAATAATATGAAGTTATTTAACAAATTTTCAAAGCTAAATTGAATCACAATAACTTGATGAATTCTCCAACAAATATTTGACTAAGTAATTGTATTAATGGGTAAGTTATGAATTATGCAAGAATTGAATGACACAAAATTCCATAATATTTTCGATGTTGATTTTCGACACCTAAAACATACTAAGAAGGGGTAAATACAGTAGTATATTAAATCTTCATTTTTCCTTCTTGGACTCGGATTGGATTTGCAGCTTCTGTTCTTACTTGAATTAGGATTGAAATCTCTAGCCACCCAACACCTTTTGTGCATTTCATTACGCATCGCGCCAAGATGTTGGCGCGATGTGTTGATCTATGCACGGACCTTGCCTTTGTGATTCCAATGTAATACCCCGAAAGCCCTAAGATCGGATCTGAGGGTTGAAACAGCGAAAACAAGATTTTTTGCACCAGGTCACAGGATGAGTCGTCTAGTGACCAGTGAGGTGCACCACGAGTTGTTAAGTGACTCATGGTAATGAGGGAAGACTTGGTTGAATTTTGGTATTTGGGTGTGACCACGAGTCGTGGTCAGCACCACGATTCATTATGTTGGCCATGGTCAAGAGTTGATTCAAGGTTGAAGAAGTTGCACAGTGTTGGTCACGATTTGGTCACCACGAGTCATTGGGTGCATCACGAGTTGTGGTGTCTCTCGTGGTGATTCTCAAAAGGCAGGATTCTAGTGCAGGCAACGACTTGATACCATGAGTCATGGTGATGGGCACGATTCATCCAGTTTCTCATTGGGACTGGCAGTGAATATTTCCTTGTCAATTTATTAAGGACTTTTCCGTAATTCCTAAGCCCTATACTACGTCATTTTAAGCTTATAAAGGTGTGTTTTAAGAGGGGTAAGTTCATTCTAAGCCTATTCTCTTTTATGCATGCAAGTCTAGAAGCTCCTTAGGGTGATTAAGCTTAGATTCATAAAGTTCTTCCCCAAATTTCAATTGGGCATTTAAGAGGGTTGTATAATCAGATTTCTCTAGGTGTGTAGGGTTATGAATAGGTGTATTCATCAATACCCATGCCTAATCCCTCTATAATTTCATGAAAATTTCAGTTGATGAATCTATGAGATTTTAACCAAACATGTGAATTCTCTAATTATCAATCATGGGTATGATCTATGCATGTTTCTAATGTTGAATCATGATTAATGGACACATTTTACAATGTTTTAAATTTTGAATTATGTTTTCAAGCTTTTATGAATTATGATGCCCATCCATGGAAGTTCTTGAAAGTTGAGATCGATGATACATGTATTCAAGCATGATGAGATGTATATGATGAAGGTTGATTTCAAATTACCCATGTCCATGTTCATGTTTTCGAATGATCAAGTCTATGTCAAGCATGTTTATGTATTGGGCAAGCCCATATGATCAAGTATGTTTTCATTATTTATCTAAACTTCATGTATTAGCTTACCATATGGATTTTGGAGTCTAGACTCCCACTCTTTTCAGCTTGTGGTATGGTTTGAGTCCAAGGATCCTCATGTTATGATTTCAGATTATGCATGTATATTATTATTCAGATTCATCACTTAATGATGGTCAGCTTCATTGAAAAATGATGGAGAGCATATGCATGTTTATGGAAGTAGTGTCTAGCACCAAGTAGGCTAAGGGTCAGTCAACCCTATTCCTCAGAACTACGTGCCAACGTAGGTATGTTTAGATTATTTGGGACCTCCCTTGTGAGCTTCCCCTTCCCCCAAGGGGCCTTCAGCTTGATATCGATATCATGGTAGCGTCCTTAGCCCTGGAAAAGCTTTGGCGGATCTGCCCACTTGAGTGTAATAGGGATCACGTAAGCTCTATCGTGGTAATGTCAGTTATAAGATGAGTCTCCCATTGTTCCTCATGATTTCAGTTATGCATGTTCATCAGTCATGATATTTTGTTTTCAGCAGGTTTGACCCAATGTTCAGTTTTACTTATGATTATCAGTTTTCACCTTTGGGTCATTCGATTCAGTTATGATACTCAGTTATGCATGAATCATGTTTTAAGATAATAGCATGCAATCCCTACTCTCAAACTCTTATGATGAACTATTTTATGTTATGCATGATCACTGATTTTACTTACTTAGCAGTTTTACTTGCCTTACATACTTGGCAAATTTTACGTACTAACTGCATACTCTATGCTATATCGTTCATGATACAGGCTCGGATATTCAGGCTCCGTCCCGCCGGTAGCGAAACTCTCAGTATTAGCATCTTCTAGTCTCAGTTGGTGAGTCCTCATCTTTCGAGGGGCCTTTATTAGTTGCATTTAGTATTTTCAGTTTCAAATTATAGTGAGTTAGTTGGGGTTATTGTCCCATCAACTCGTCAGTAGTAGAGGCTTTTTAGACATAGCATGTATTTAGTTTCAGCCTTGTGTTATGTATTCCGATATTATGATATTTTCATACTTCCGTTATATTAAATATGTTAGAAATCCTCTTGATTATATTATTGAGTTTAGATGTCATGTTGATGCCATGGGTCGACTTGGAGCCTCTCGGGGTTCTTTGTCCCGTGACTCGATTCGGGCCTATGTTCAGGTCGTGACAGCCAACCTCTATCATACTTGTTTCCTCAACCCAATTTTAGAATACTTTCTCTTTTTAACCACAATTAAGTCTAAATCCATCACTTTAATCCCTGAAAATATTTAATCATGTGCGTTAGCTCCTTTTCAAAAATATCATGTATAAACAAAGAAAACACACATAATTTGTTCGCAAAACATAGCTAAGCATGAGAAAAATATGGCAAATAAATGTGTAAATATGCCCAACATTACCCTCCCACATGTAAACTATTGTTCGTCCTTGAATAATCTACTACTTTCCTTCTCAGTTCTCGCCACAAAACTGTAATGCCTCAGACTTTGGGGCTAAGTTTGAAACCATTCTAGGTATGTGGATAGACCCAAACTCGATGAATTTTATGAAAAAAAGTGTTAATATCAATTCTTAAGTGTGAGAAGTGCATTATATATAAATTAAGGTCATAAGGAACCTCTAGCACAAAGTGAGTTCGGAGCCTTTTTAGCAATTGAGTTTTTGTAAAAGTTTTATAATGGTCAACTTCAAATGATCATAACTCAAAATTTACGAAGTATTTTTGAATGATTCATCCCATGTAGTTAAAACTCTTCGAGTCTTCTTTCTAACGCATCTGACATTGTATCAATCGGAGTTTGGAGTAAAACATTATGAGTATTTTAGTGAAGCACTGTCAAGTGACATGGGGTCAAAGTCAAAGATGCGTGAAGTTAGCAAAAACGATCTTAAAGTTATTTTAAGGAGTTTCCACGGTTTAATTTTCAAAACCTAGATGGTTTGGGATTCCTGAAGGTATTATTTAAGTACTCTTAAAGCCTAAACACTCATTCCTCACCATTCCAATTAGAATTGAAGGATCAAAGCTCTCAAGTTCTTCAAGAAGCTAGGAAGTCTTCTTCTCCAAATTAGGGTCTTCAAGATTGATTCTAAGGTTCTACTTTTTCAGGTATGTAAGGTTAACCTAGGTAAGGATTCCTATTCATCCTTGTGACGTACACCTATGCAAGAATTCATTGAGATCAAAGCTAGGGGTTTTACCCAATTCTTGAATTTTCTTCTTCTCTATCTATATATGTTGAATTTCCATTATTGAATTTTTTATATTGAGTTGTTTATTGATGCCTCTTGATTGTAATCCTACTCTGTTGATTGTTAATTATACTTTCTTGCTTCTTGAGGTTGGTTCATGTCTCTTATCCCATGAACCTTAGTTGCGTGGAAGCATGCATTTTGAAAGTAAATGCATTATTTTCATAAATATTGAACATATTTTCAAGTGCATGCATGATGAGATTTTTAAGCATAAAGAGTTGATTTTTAGCATGATTTTCAAAAACCATAAGTCTTATTTTGAGATTCATGAGATATTTTGAGAAAAAGGCTCTTCATGATGTTTTAAACTATGTTTTAAGCTAGAGGCTCGTAAGCAAGTTTAAAGATGATTTTTGAGCAAAAAGGCTCCACAGATGATTTTAAGCATTCATTATATATTATAACAAAGTTCTTTTATAATGATGTTTTTGATGTTGCCTCACTGAGGGAATTTGATTGGAAATGAGCAAGATTGTTTTGGGAGGAGTATTTAGCATCGAGTGGGTGAAAGGATTCAGGAAAATTCTAAACCTCATAACTACGTAGCCAATGTAGGATACGATCGTGTCGTCGGTTCGGGCGACTCCTCAAAGATAGTCTTTGGTACAGACTCGATATTATGGATCCCAGATTGAGATCGTCCTCTACATCCTAGCAAGGTTTTGGATGGCTCTGCTAACTTGAGCGAGATAGTTGGGCATCATGTGCTTATTCATGATGGTGTCGATTATGAGAAACTCCCAACCAAACAGATTTATAAAGGTATGCATTTTTACAAGTATTTTTCAAAGATAATTTTGATGCATAAGTTTTATTGCATAAACTATTTTACACATGATCATATTGTGTTCCATGCATCATATTGAGTTTTCGAGTATGGTTCCACTTTATTGTTTCATGTCAAGTTATTTTATTCCAGTTATATCCTTCACTTGAGATATTCTTGCTAACATTGTTTCACTCAGCTATTTTACATACCGTACATTCCATGTACCGACACCTTTTTTGATGCTACATCGTATTATAATGCAGACTCTGGCAGATAGGATCAGCAAAGGACACTTCACTAGGACTTCATCTACATTAAGCTTTGGTGAGGCTTCCTACATTTAGAGTATC
Organism: Datura stramonium; assembly: GCA_018107945.1. Classification (NCBI taxonomy): domain Eukaryota; kingdom Viridiplantae; phylum Streptophyta; class Magnoliopsida; order Solanales; family Solanaceae; genus Datura; species Datura stramonium. The sequence continues at coordinate 92,297 of JACEIK010005005.1, forward strand.
ACAATTTTGATTGTGTCTTTTTACTATTAGAGATTGAGTTAGTTGTGGGAACTATGTGTAGACACCCATCTTCAATTTTTGAGGCTTCATAAATAGAGTAGTTATCGAGTCAATAATGTTACTTCTTAACATTTATTTTAGTCATAGAATAAATTCTCTTTAATTATATTGAACTCAGTATGTTTCAACTTCATCATTGTTTATTGAGATCAAAACTGATAGTAAGCTATGTCAAGGGCTCGCTTGGATCACAAAAGTGGTCTGAGTGCTGGTCCATGCTCTAGGTCTAGATATGGGGCATGACAAACTTGGTATCAGAGCTTTAGATTTTCAAGAGTCCTAGGGTGTCTATGAAGCCGCGTCTAGTAGTGTCCTTCTTATCGGTGTGAAGCGCACCACATCTATAAAAAGTAGACTATGAAGCATTAGGAAATACTTCCCTTCTTTCATACTCTAGGTCGTGTGATAGAGATTTGATCTATAAAGACTTCCTCCAAACTAGCGCATTCACGTGCTCCATCGCATAACGCCAGTCATAGGAATAAGATGCGCTCTCGAATAATTTTTTCCTGTAGGAGTTAAAAGAAGCAAAGGCAAAAGAATTCATAAACTTGAAGCAAAGCACCAAAAAATGGAGGAGTATGGTCTTAAGTCCACCCAGATATTTGGACATACTCCAGAGGTGGTGCTAGACTTGAGAGCTAGAATGAGGAAGATTATGTTTGATTGAGGTAAGAATAAGAGGAGGGAATGCAAGGATAGATTGCTCCTTAAGGACATGGACATCTCTAGACTTATGGTGTATACCCAGTAGTTAAAGGAGGATAAATAGAAGGATAGAAAGGAATGTCAGGGATTAGAGAGCTTCTGAGGAATGAAAGTGATCTTGGGTAGAATTATATGCCCAAGTGATACTCAAATGCTTCATTTCGTCTTGTTTATCTATCGTTATTTGTACATTTTCATGTGAATTGTAGTTAAAATGTGAATTTATACTAACCAACATGATTAGTGTTGTTTTGCAGGAAAAATGTTATTTTGGGAAGCTAAGATGCATGTTGGTAAAAGTCGGGAATGGACTTGGAAGCGAGCAGTGGAAAAGGTCAAGAAAAAGCAACAAATATAGGGGCTCCGCGATGGAGCCGTGTCACACTGCCATCGTGGAGGCATTCTGCCTCGGATGAGTTATTTTGGCAAATTTCCAGTGAAGGTCCGCGTTGCCTCCGTGACACAGAGGCAATGCCACGCGATA